>SNQJ01S0249079.1:0-12956 GCA_010110895.2 Picea sitchensis | reverse complement strand
AGGCTTTATGTATCCAGTCTCTACTACATCCCAAACATCAACACCTAAGGCCATTAGGTATGTTCTCATTCTAACCTTCCAAAAGTAAAAAATTGTTCCATCAAATAGAGGAGGCTTAGTGGCTGAAGTCCCTTCATGACTTGTCATGTTTAAGCTTACAGATCTACCTTTAGATAAAAGGAACTAGCTCTGATACCAATTGTTGAAATTACTAAGGCAACTGAGAGGGGGGGGGGGTGAATTAGTTGTTACTGTTCTTAAACAATATTAAGTCTATTAAGCCATTTTTAATCTTTCATCAAGTGACCATCAATATTATACATAATATGAACAACATAAATAATGAGCATCAATCACACATAATATATACACAGAGACATATTTTCACGAGGAAACTCATAAAGGGAGAAAACCTCTTCTTCTTCGAAATGATAGGTAGTCTTTTAAGTTCTGTACATCATCTATGTTTGAGCACCAACTCAAAGTGAGGCTACTACCTATGTTTTACAAGATCCAACTTATTGAGAGCACCAACTCTCTGGTGTCTCTACCACCAACTAGAAGGAAGCACCAACTCCCTAAGTGTTCCAGCACCGACTGGATGGAAGCACCTACTTCCACTTATACAGGTACCAACTTGTTTGAGAGCACCAACTCTCTGGTTTCTCTAGCATCCACTAGAAGGAAGCACCAAATCCCTGAGTGTTCCAACACCGACTGGATGGAAGCACCTACTTCCACTTATACAAGCACCAACTTGCATATAGAAAACTCTGTGTTTTCCCAAGCACCACTCTGCCACCCTGTTTTCTAGCCACAACTAGATGGAAGCTACAACTCACAATATTCAAGCACCAACTCAAATATCAGAGGACCACAGTACTCCCTAGCACCACCCTACCTCCTTGAGTATAAATAAATGATTGAATAACCAACAACACAGATAAATCGATTCTTACCACTTCTTCTCTGTTCTGTAAATCTGGTCTGCTTCTAACTGTTCTGCAATTCTTCTCTTCCTCTGTTTGTTCTACAATTCTTCTCTGCTTCAAGCTGTTCTGCAATTCTTCTCTTTCTTTTGTCTATTCCTCATCTGTTACTCATCTCTAAGTTTTATCTCACATTCCACATACTGTCAGTCTCACACTACGCATACTGTAATTTTCTCTTTCTTACAGTTCAACTCATTTTTCATTCAGAACTACCAACCACACACAGTCACTATGTGTTTCTTTTATACACTACCACCCCTTTAGTTACCCCTCAAATCCCTAGAACAACGCTTCAGCAACTGAAACGCCAACCTTCCAAGAACCATGATTCGGTTTTGCTAACTGAATCGTAACTGAACAATTAATCATGAAGAGCAATAGTATCCCTTCAATCAAATTTCCAAGTATCCAACACCGTTGGATTACAAGCACAGGGTCTCGCATTGATTTCGCCATTTCACATTTCGACATTTCGACATTCCTGTGATGAAGAGTCCTGACTCTTCATGTTACGATAATTGAAAAGGAGATTAGCTTGGTGCTAGCTCCTCCCTCTCACATGACCACTGATGGTGACCATAGCCTACACCAAAAGGTGTTTTTCTCATTTCGGCATTTCGGAGTTCAAGACTTCGTGATGGTGGAGTTTCTATTTGCTATGTAAAAACCCCGAAATAGAAAGTTTCGATGTGATGTAAACCTGTTGACGTCACACGTGTATTGACACATGTCGAATAGATGCCATGTGTCACTCTGATTCGTGACTTACATGTGCCTGAAATGTTGAATCATCTTGACACTTGTCATTGCTTGATTGTGCCACGTGTCCTTAGCCGGCGTGGTTTGTTGATGTGTCTATTTCGGGATTTCAAGGTTCACTACTTCAAAGGTTAAAGTTCCTTTGATCTTTGATTTCCTAGTCTACGAAACTCCGAAATGGAGTCTTTGACATGCTTTGATCTTTCTCATTTCGCGATTTCATCATTCTTGTCATGAGTGTCCTTGACACCTCCAACTCCCGGTATCCGAGACTCCGTAATGGAGATTAAGTCGTGCTTTTTCATTTCACGATTTCATCATTCTTGTCATGAGTGTCCTTGACACCTCCAATTCTCGGTATCTGAAACTCCGAAATGGAGATTAAGTTGTGGTTTCGCATTTCATGATTTTTTGTCGTGAGTTGCTTCCTTGACTTTTGGAGTTTACGCTTCTGATCTTGCCATGCGATCATCGTTGCGCTGTTGGTCTTGCCACTTTCTCTTGTTCGTCATCATCGAGCTAAGATTGCCATCAATCAAAAACAAATACTCTGCTTTCTGTCTGCCCATAATAAATATGCCAACAAAGAATCTATCCAATATTACAATCCAAAGAAGAGCAAGGAAGAACAATGAAGTAGCCTTGAATATTCTTCTTAATGGATTATCAGATACAATCAAGGCAAGCATAGGACTATGCACATCCGCAAAGCACTTATGGCTGAAGTTAGAAAATATGCATCAAATCAAAAGTGAAGACACATAAGACATTCCTATCAAGGATGAAGATGAAGACTCGACCATTAATAAAGGTAAGGAATCTCCACAATATTTCGATTGCAATAACATTGATATTGAATCCTCCCCTGCAAATAAAGAAGAAGACTTAGACACAATAAAAAAAAAAATTGTTATCATTTATCCCATGGAAGAAGTAGAAGAAGAACTATCAAAGGCCAAACAAAAGGTTGATTGGAGTCTCTGTGAATACCTCTATGACCATAATGAATAAGACTATAGCTATCTTCATGACTACACTAAAGAATTTATTGAAAAGAGTCAAAAGCATGCCTTGGAAATAAAGGAAATTCTCAAGGACAATGAAAATATAATATATGAGCAGGAGAATCATTTAGAAGAGAAAGAAGAGGATATCGAGAAGCTGAAGAAATAAATTAGTCAAGTAAAAGAAAAGGAGAAGGAATATAATGAGCTTAGCAATCAAAAGCATATCCTGGAAACAAAAGAAAAGATCAAAGACAATGAAGAAATCATATTTGAGAAAAATATTCAATTAGAAAACAAAAAAGAAGAGATCAAAAGTTTGAAAACAAAATTTACTAATATAACAAAATAAAAGGAAGAGGAGATCGAGAGACTGAAAAACGAAATAAGTCAAGCAAAGGAAGAGGAGATCGAGAGGCTGAAAAATGAAATCAGTCAAGCAAAAGAAGAAAAGAAAGAAGATGATGAACCAAGAAAAAACCTTGAAGATCTAAAAGAACTAAGGGAAAGCTATGTCAATCTTAAAATCCAACTTGAAGAAGCCAAAAGGAGAGAGGCGGTAGTAAGGAACCAGTTGGACAAAAAGGAAGAATCATGTCATGAGATGGAAGTAGAAGTTGTGAGTCTTAGAAAGAAAGTTGATAAGTCAAACACCCAAATCAAGTTCTTGAACAACTCCATGACCTTGGATGAGATCTTGGATAGTCATAGATCACCAAAAGACAAATCCGGTCTTGGACACAAAAAGGAAGAAATTGATATTACTAAGAAACCTGATGCAAGTCCTTCATTTGTAAAAGGTGAAAACAAGTCCGACACATGTCCTTCATTTGTAAAGAATGAAGATAGGTATGACACAACTCCTTCATTTGTAAAGGATGAAGACAGGTCTGACACTGCTCCTTCATTTGCAAAAATTGAAAGAAGATATGACTCAGGTTCTTCACATTCAAGAAACAAAAGCAACACTACAAAATTTAGAAGATCAGATCAAGGAAGACATCCAGAAGCTACTCGTACACCTCAAAGAAATCTTAGAAGAGAGACACCTTCATGGATGAATCAAAGAAGGTATGAGAGTGTTTTTAACGATTATTGTTTTTCTTGTAATGAATATGGTCATAAAGACTTGGATTGTAGGCATCATGGAAGAAAACAAGTTGGTAGGTTCAACAATAGTATAAGATGTTGGAACTACAATCATGTTGGACATATTGCTGCACATTGTTACACTATGAGATGCTATAGTTGTGGTGGATATGGCCACAAAGCCTATAACTATTATAACTCAAGAAAACATTCAATGAGAAATTATTCATACAGTATGACAAAAGGAGTAAATGGAACATGGAAGAAAAATGAAGTTGCAGTAATAGAATATCAGAGAACAAAGTTCAAGAAACTAGGACACTCACAGATGTGGATAGAAAAGACAAAACAAGTGAACGGGAGTGAAGTTAATTGCTGCAAAAAGAATTGCTGCAAAAAGAATTGCAGTCATGTGACAAGAATAGTATAAAGTTGTCTCAGACAACTTTAGAGAAATGTACAGTAAAGAAGCATCTCGGATAAAGACGGATACATCTAGTTAGAGACTGATGCGAATCAATGGGCAAATCCAAGAGTTGTCTACAATTGTGCAGTGTTCCAGTAGGACAGTGACATCCACAAAAACAACATTTTGATGTACAAAATGAGGTACATGACATCCTGTAGAGATAACAAGAGGAGAAACTATGTCAGAAAAAACTACCCTTTTAGAAACAAAGGGGGAGAACAGTTAGTAAAAACTCAAGGGAAGTTTTGGTTAGTAAATAAGAAAGTAATTAGATTAAGTTTTGAAAAGACTCGATCACTACAAAAATTGGTATCAAGAAGACTACTCATTTGAAACACAAAATTCCCAATCAACTAAGATAATAATTTAGTAAATTAACAGGGGAAGAAACCTTGTCAGGAAGAGCTACCTTTTTCAGAAACAAAGGGGGAGAGTAAGTCATAAGTAGAGAGAGATCATATTGACAGGGGGAGTCATTCAATTATGGTAGGAAAAACATGATTCCAGGGAAAATTACCCAAGTTCATATTCTGGTCAGTAACATACAGAGCTTTACCATGGGAGGAAAAACCCTTTGCCATTGATGTCAAAGGGGGACAAAAAAATTGATACGAAGAAACTTCATAAGAGGAAAGCATCATCACAAAGGGAGTTTTGTATATGAAGTTAGTGTGTTGCCCTCAATGACAAAGGGAGAGATTGTTGGACATATTTTCATTGATGTCAACAGTCGATGTGATGATCTGTTGTTAATGATGAACTACCAGAGATGAGATTGTCATTGATTTCAAAAGTATATTAGTTAGCAGAAGATGTCAAACGGTATGCAGAGATCGAAAGTGCAAGCTCAAGAGGAGGAGGGAACAGGAGGAGCGAATAGTATGAAGATCAAATATCAGAAGGAAAAGCACATTGCACAGTATATCGGAAGAAGCAAACAATATGAAGCAATTCATGATTGTTGTTGGTCACGATAGGATCAACAATGTTCCTAGGATAAAATATCAGGAGGGTTAGAAAACACATGAAGATCAAAGCTCAAAAGAAATGGCGCAATGAATTTTAAAAGAAACGTTGGATGACCAGTCAAACAATATACAATGAATGATGTCAAACAAATATTAAAGCTCAGGAGAGTTACCGAATGAAGATCAAAAGATCAGAAGAGATGGTGTGATAAAACTCATATCAAATCAAGACCGTCGGATTTGCAAGCCAAATCAACGGTGGGGATGAATTGCGGGGAGCGAAAGCAAAATTAAACTACTCGCTAGTTAAAATCCCGCAATATGTCTAGATCATTATATATCATAGCTTCAAAGATCTATGATTGCGGTTGATCCAAAAAACAATGAGTTTAAGTCAGATTAATTCGTGACTGTCGGATGCGCAATCGCCAAATCAACGACAGGGGTGAATTGTGAACATCAAAAGGAGAATTAAATATCATGCTTGTTCCAATAGCACAATTAATCAGGACCATCTGATCTTATACCTTCAAAGATCGACGATTATGGTTGACTAAAAAATAACACACAACTTCCAATTGCGAAGTTTGGGTGACGAGTTAATATCACTTGCAAGTTGTGATTCCACAATCATACGTGATCATGTATCTGCTTCGAGTGTCTTCATGATCGTTAGATCACTTTTAAGTGGAAGGATATGTTAAGCGAGGTAAAAATGCTAAGAGTTCGATTATCCAAATATCCTTTAGCCATCGGATCAAACCTGAATTCTCATTAGCTGTCGAATCATTTCAAAATGGAAGGATAGGATAAGTGGGGCTAAAAGGTTAAGATTTTGATTAGCCAAATATTCGTCAGTCGTCGGATCAAACTTGATTCCCATCAGTCGTCGGATCGTGTTAAAATGGAAGGACAAAATAAACTAGAAGAGGTGCATCGCAGAAAGATCGAGTCGTCGATCTAAGATGGTGATCAACGGACAACATTCGTTTTAGGTATAAATATGCGAGGAGGTTATGCTTTGCAAGTTTGAGATTTGAAAAACACGAAGCCCAAAAATCCAAAATAAATAATGACCATCGGATCTGGAGGATATACGATGACTGTTGGATCAGGTTTGTTGGTCAGTAGACCACGTCAGCAAGAACACGTGCCAGACCACATCTACAAGGACATATGGAAGACCACGTATTCAAGGAAATGTTCCATACCATGTCAGTAGAGACAATGTCATCAAATACACATGGCATAATCAGATGATGACAAGCATCAAGAGGAAATTGTCTTGTGCCATGTAAACAAGTGATGTAAGCAAGTTATGTCACTCCGGGAGAATTACTTTGGGAGTTTCACCAGCAAGAAATGTCAAAAGTCCCGNCAAAGGATGAAGTTTCGAAGTTACTCTCAGCCGTGAATCTGAGATACCCTTCAGATACTATCCTAACCGTTAGATCAAGGAGATGAACATGTGTCACATAGGGAGATCTACGTCGACATCAGCAAGAAACTGCGACAGACCACGTCAGCAGTCTACATTAGTGAGGACACGTGGCACATTCAGAGAACGACAAGTATCAAGTTGAATTGACATTTCAGGTACATGTGAATCACAAATCTGAGTGAAATGTGACAACTACTCATCTCGTGACATGTCATCAAGTGATGTAAGAATTTTACGTCACTACAAGATTTTTTCTTCAGGAGTTTTACCACCAACAGTTGCCCAAAGTCCCAAAGTCCCGAATGTCGAAGTCCCGAAGTGGACACGAGATGTCCGATCTGAAGATCACTACAGGAGAATTCTCGTCTATCGATCTACTACAGTGGAAGGATAGTGTAAGAGGAAACATTAACCGACAGTAAGAGATCTCCACCGTTTATGACTTACTCAACAGGTGACCACTCCGAAGGAAAGAAGGGGTTGATATTTGAAATATCTGAAGTCTGGAGACCTAAAGGAGATCTCAACCATTAATATGAGAGGGACATGCATCAGTGGTTTGTCAGCTCCAAAATATTGACATACGAAGGAAAGAAGGGGTTGAGACTCGAAATCTTTGAAGTCCGAAGACCCAAAGGAGATTTTGATCGTCGATCTGTTGTTCAGTTGCATACTCAATCGTTGATCAAAACATAGTGGATGGATAGCATAAGTATAATAGACAAAGTCGCGGATTAAATGGTGGCCATCCATCTCATTGCTTGATTAATTCTTGGCTATTGGATTAAGCAATGAAGTATAGGTCCAAGGATCGAATCCGACCATTGATCTGGTTCCGCGAAGTAAAAGTGAACTATCCAATCTATTTGGAGAAATCCGCTCTGGGAGATTTGAAAGGTTAGAATTCCTGAAGACCTGAAGGGAAAAGTGCCAAAGTTACGACAATCGTCCATTTTAGGAGATTGAATCCTGAGCGTTGAATCGATAAGTGCTCAAGCGCTCGTCTCGCCTAACGTCTAATTAACGCCATTGGTCATATGGTAAAGAGATTTAAAAAGACAGAATGGAATGCGTTGCTTATTTGATAAGCCTGTGGTTCGACACCTATGATCATATGAACATGGTTTGAAGGAAGCACCTATTTATTTTATCACAGTGACGAAGGAAATTGATCCATCCTATGATCAATTTAGAAAAGAAAAGGGAAGGTCAGGTTTAACGATGAATACCCAAAACGATGATCTCTAGTGGTCCCAAAGTTGTTAATGAACAAGTTTTTTATTGCACAGGTTGACTAAATAACTTAAACAAGTTTTGAGCATAAGAAAGTATAAATACAACCATGATTGGTTCACTTGATAGTGTTTTGTGTAAGGAGTATAAGGGCTTGTGAAAAGATAGGCTCGTTGAGAAAGAGCGACATGCGGGAAAAATGAAGGGGATATGGACCTGAGGTCCATGTGAATATCAGAGAGAAGAAGAAGTGGAATAAGTCATGAATATCAGAGGAAAGATGACATGAAGAAGGAATGGATATCAGAGGAAAGATAAAGCGAAGAAGACGTGAATTTTAGATAGAAGATGAAGTGTCGTGATGAGTGTTGATTGTATACCTATGATCATGAAACATAATTGATTCATTAATGAATCACTGCTACTAGAGTTGTGTAACAACCCTAGTTGAATAAATGTTTAAGGGTTATTAAGTAAAAATTAATTAGGGGATTAATTGTCTTAATATGGTATTAATTAAACAAGATTGGTATAATGATACTAATTAAATAATTATTAATTAATTAATGGTTGCAATTTGATTAATTAATTACATGTTACATTCATTGACATGGGTATTAAATTAATAGGAATAATAAATTATAAGTTAATTTGTTAAATACTTACGTACACGGGAAGGGATAAGACATTTAATATAAAGGGATAAGAAATTAATTATGAGGGGATAAGGTAATAAATGGGTGGGTAAGGAAGTAAATGCATGAGGCGGTGAAGGAAGGATATGGAGGGGGAGGAGGTTTACGAAGGGCATTACCATTCTATGGGATTTTGGGGGAGGTTTCTCGTGGATTTGCAGGAGTTGAGTTTTGTAGTGGGAAAGGTTTAGTACAGGGGCACCGGTTTGCTGGGGGTTTTGGGCACGGGGGACAGGATATCCATATGATATCCTAGAGCTAGGTAGTTGTCCTAGTTGGTAGGGAGGATAGTAGGTTTGGGCAGTGTTGGTCATTGCATCAGGCAACAGGAAGGCAACAACAAGGCAACAAGGCGACATAAATTAGCATCAGAACCAGGTAAATTGTTTGTGAAATGGCTAAGCTATTTTTATGTTGTAGTTAAATGTTAAATGTTAAATTCTGCTGAAATTTATATGCTTATTTGAAGTTAATGAATTATTTACGCACTCAGAAATTCTATGTTAGACATGTTAGGAGTAATTGTAAGGATTTCTACTAGGCTTGTTGATTTTTATTTACTGGCCACTACAAGTTGATTGAACTCTAGTTGGATAGAATGTGTTCTATGAGCAAGTTGGGTCTTGTTTGAGAGTTGGTTCTCTCTGAGGAGTTGGTGCTCCTTACTTCAGTTGGTGCTGAAACAAATTATTTGGTGCTGGGAAAATCCTTATTATTACATTCACATATATTAATACAAATTATATAGAAACATTTGGTATCTTCTATGTCCATTGTGATAATGATTTGATTGTTCTTAATCTGTTCAAATATGTTTTATCTGGTAACTTGTGAGAAGAAGAAAATTTAGAAAAGTCCACACACTAATTCAACCCCCCTCTTAGTGTGGGCAGTGTGTTCATCAATGGTATTTATAAATGATTTTGAAGGTAGGAGGGTCTCATATTTTGTTGATTTGGCTCGACTTGGAGTGGATCATTTTCAAAATCTCTACAAAGACAAGATTTCAATAATCCAAATTGTAAGAATTGCAAGTTTCTTTCCAAGCTTCGTTGATGAAGAAGCCAATAGAAACATGTTTGAGGAAGTGTCTAATGAAGAGTTAAAGATGGTCTTGCATAATTTTCAAAAGGAAAAAAGTATTGGCACTGATGGATGGACTGTGGAATTTTTCCTTGGTCTCTATGATGTTATTGGTCGGGATATCTTTGCAGTGGTGGAAGAATCTCGATGTCAAGGGAACATATTTTCCCCAATAAATTCAACCTTCATTTATCTCACCCCAAAATAGGACAATACTCTCTCCTTGGATGAGTTCATACCTATATCACTATGTAACTGTATATACAAGGTGGTGGCCAAAGTTATAGCTTGTAGAATAAAGGACCTTCTCTCGGAAAAAAGTCTCAAAAGAACAATTTGGTTTCCTGGAGGGAAGGAAAATCCATGAGGCTATAGGGGTGGCATAAGAGGGCCTGCATAATGTTAAGAAAAAGAAAGATAAAGGGGTCATTCTAAAAATTGATCTTTCCAAGGCCTACGATAGGGTAATTTGGCTCTACCTTAGGTTGATTCTCACTCATCTAGGCTTTGATCTTTCCCTTTCATAAACTAGATTATGGGGTGTATCTCTTAGGTTTCTTTTGTATTTCTCATTAATGGTGTGGGCTCCCCCTTTTTTCAATATGAAAGAGGGATGCATCAAGGGTGTCCCCTATCACCCCTTGTTTTTCTCTTAGTAGTAGAAGGCCTCAACAAACCACTAGCCCATGCAAAATCCCAAGGAAATTTTACATGCATCCATATTGGGAAAAATCTCTTCATAACACATCTCATTTTCATTGATGATGTTTTGATTTTCTGTAGTGGGAAGAAGAAGGATGTTGAATCCCTTTCATAGATACTAAATATTTTTAGTGGGGCTACAATAATGCAAATTAATTTCCAGAAATCTACTTTATCTGCAAATAATCTCTCTGATGAAGAGATGGATAGGTATAAGTCTTTGTTTCCTTTTGAGATGATAGAATTTGAAAAGGGGATCAAATACTTGGGTTTTCACCTCAATCCTAACTGCTACAAAAAAGTGGATTGGGAATGGCTCATTGGGAAACTTGAAAAAAGGCTCAAGGTCTAGAGTTTTAAATGGATTTCTAGGGAAGAAAGGCTAATTCTAGTGAAATCAGTGTTGGAATCCATACTAGTTTACCAGATTTATTTGGTTTGGATCCCTAAATGATTGATGGAAAAGGTATGAAATAAATTCTTTAACTTTCTCTAGTTAGGAATCCGGGACAAACATGTCACTCCGTGGTTAAGCTGGCAGTAACTGGCTGCACTGAAAATGCTGGGAGGGTGGGGCTTAAAAAAAATCCTTCTATTTTCAAAATCCCTAGTAGCCAAATCGATCTGGAGTTTAATTATGAAAAAAAACCTATGGAATAAAGTGGTTTCTCATAAGTATATTAAGCCTGATACAATGGAAGGATGGTTGCGTAATACCACCAAAAAATTGACAAATTTCTTAATCATTTGGAAAGCAGTGGTAAAATGATTCTCAGTGGAGGGACAGGGTCTGGCATGGAATATTGGTAATGGATTTAAAGTTAGAATAGGCTTAGATCCTTGGGTTGGCAGTGGTTAAAACCATATTCTTCTGGATGAAATTATACAACAGATTCAGGAGGGGATTTTTTCACCTAAACTGGATAACAAATCCCGGGACTTCCATAATTTGGAATCAAGGGTGGTTGGATGTTGTCCAGGTGGGACTAGGATCTCATCAATATGAATATTGGACAAATTACCTCTCGGATTTGAAATATACTCATGTCATGATCACAGATAGGGAGGATGAATTAGTTTCAACACATGCAGAGCATGGAACTTACACACCCAAGTTGGGGTATATTCATCTAAACTTTGAATTTCTTCAAAGAGACCCATAATGGTGGTGGAAAGTCCTTTGGAAGTATAGGTGTTCTTTGAAAATTCAAATTTTTACGTGGTGCATTTTAGAAAAAAAAATTCCAACCTAGGATAGAATGAAGAAAAGGAAGATCGAAGGCCCAGGTTGGTGCTCTCTCTGCAGAAATGAAGAGGAAACAATGGCCCATCTTTTCCTCTCTTGTCCTTTTACGTTATGAGTCTGGAATGAATGATCCTCCTTCTTAGACTTAATTTTTTCTTGGAGGGGAATTTCTGTAGAGGAGGCCTGAAGAACCTGGTATTGAGATGCTCGTAAAAACACATTAAGAGCTTTACCTCTGATTGTCTGTTGGGGGGTTTGGTTGGCAATAAATGCAAAAATATTCCAGAATAGGATGGTTTATCCATATTTCACTGTAGCTCAAGGCTTAAGTATTCTGGAACACTTTCCTCAAGAAAAGGACTCTTCTCCAATAAGATTTATTCACAAGGAACAAGTTGACAAAAATGCTCCATGGGATTTTTTCAATGAAGCATCACAAAACAATGGACAAGCTTGTGGTGGTGGAGCGATTATTCTCTTATCAGGATCCCACTTCTTTAATATCAATATGGGGCTTGGCTTCGACTCAAATAACTATTATGAACTTATGGCCTTAAAACTACTTATTCTTTTTGCAAGAGAAAAGGGGGTGATTTCACTACGTATTTTTGGTGATTCGTTGAATGTAGTGAATTGGACCAAAAAACATCAAAGATGAAAAAATATAATATTAGCTCCTTTGATTGACAAAATAGACATGATTTTAAACAATTTTGACTCTTTTTCTATTCCTCATGTCTACAAAGAACGAAATTATGATGAAGATGCTCTATCTAAATCTAGCATAGAGATGGATTTTGGGTCTTGGACTATCTAGGAATATAAGGACGAGACCAAGATAGTCTCTACTCATTATCCTTTCATACAGATAGACTAGATGATAGCCAAATATAATGTCCTTGTGCCTGTAAAAATACTTTTGTCCTTCTGCTCCACATCTCATACTTAAAACCATTCTGACCATTAAACAATGGTACTCCATTCTCAGAATAATCCATGATCTCCTTCTAGTGGTTAAAATGTTTCCTAAAGGAACCTTGCGCTAATACTATTTGTTGGATTACTGAGAGGGGGGGTGAATCAGTAATAGAAAAATTTAATCCCTTTTAACCATATAATCCAAGTGTTATATCAATGAAGCATTATCATCCAATAACTGCAGAGTAAACAAGCAATGAACAAATGAACAATCATACACATACACAGTACACCGGTGTTTTACATGGAAACCCAAATCGGGAGAAAACCACATAATGCTTTTTCTTATATGTCTTG
>SNQJ01S0249078.1:0-10829 GCA_010110895.2 Picea sitchensis | reverse complement strand
CCAATTATACAGTCATAGGAACCTAAAGGCAAGATGTTCAAATATTTCTGGGTGTTCAGTCCATTCATGTCAATAAGACATGACTTAACCATCTCATTAACTTTTCTTTTGGCCTCTGTAGCCACCTTCACCAACCAAGATTTCCCATGCTTTCTTCTTTCACAAATGCAAACTTTCCACCACCTTAGGATCTATATAACTATGACTAGCTCCTGAATCAATTAAAATAGCAATGGTTTGGTTGTTGATCATACCTTCCACTTCAATCATATGTGACTGATATTTTGATTGCTTGTTGTCCAGGGCTGCATAGATACTGGGTATATTTATGCCCATGTCCTCCACTGTTTCAGGTTGTTGTACATTATGAAAAGTCCTCCCTTTTTCACCTCTGTGAGGACAATCTCTGAACATGTGATCCCCTTTACAACCACAACATTGAACAGGTGGTTTCCTTGGTCTTTGACGTCTTGTGTCCATCGTTCTGGTTTCCTTAGGAGTTTTGTTTCCCTTCTTCCTTTGATCCATCTTGAATTTATTTTTGTCTTCCCAAAATTTTTGGAATGTTGGCCTTGATTTTTTTTTATCATATAGGCATTTAGCTCACCTTATGGTCTCCTCCAATGTCTTCGGATCATCATACTGTATTTTGTCACTGATGAATGATGGAAATCCACTCGAGTACCTTTGAATTTTGACTGTCTCATCCTTGATGAAAGAGACATACTTCAACAATTCTAGAAACCTTCTCTCATATTCCTCAATTGTCATACTCCCATACTTGAGTTCAAAGAACTCTTTCATTTTCTTGTCATAGTATCTTTTAGTCAAGTATTTCTTCTCAAAATACTTCTTGAATATTCTCCAAGTAACACTTTTCTCTTTGATGTGTTTCACCTGCACAAGCTGATCCCACCACATGGATGCTTTTCCTTTGAGTTGATAGATGGTAATTCTGCCCTCTGCATGAGAGGAATAACTATGCAATTGAAAATACTTTCTCATGCCCAGAAACCATGTCTCTACATATTCATCCTTCTTGTGCTCATCATCAAATGTAGGAGGTTTGATTTTGTTCATTTCTCCTCGCAGTTCATCCACCCCAGACCACTCATACTTTTTGAAAGGGGATGGACTTGAGTTTCTATGTGATATCTTATTGGATTTCCTCAGGGAGTGATGGTGATGCCTGCTAACACTTCTTGTTTTTCTTTTCTCATCATGAGACTTGTGACTTCCCGATTTGCTCGATCCACTCTCCTTATCCAATTTCTTTTCTATTCTATTCAAGCTCTCCAACAACTTCATGTTGAGGTCATCCTACTGCTCCTTGGATCTCATAAGACTTTCATTATCAGTTTTATGGCTTTGAACATCCTTCTGTAAATTTTTACTGGTCTCTGCCATATTTATGTTTTCATCCTTTTCTTCACCATTTCCATTGGATTTTGTTCCTTCCATGCTCAAATGGGCATCAATCCCTCTAACTTCATCTTCGTGGTTGTAATTTCCTGGTTCCTCTTCCATTACTCTGGACTCTAAACTGATCTTGATATGATCTAGTTGTTGTTAACTCTACAAAATGTGCAGCCAACAAAACTTGTTAGATTGACTGTTTCAACAATTTTATGAAAAATATAAACCATTTTGGTTCAATAATTTATCAGAAGCCTTTCTTCTGATTTCCTGAAACATTGAATTCCCAATCAATTTTCTCGGTGGATAATTATATTCCATTGTCCAATACCTTTCCAACTCCTACTCACATGCTCGATTACAAGTCTTGAGCAGAAATTTATGGCTTCATGGAGCTAGTCGGGGTCTTATAATTTACCCTTCACTGTTTCTGTTGTTCTTCCCCCTTCAAACAACTTCACGCGCACAAGTTTCAATCTAGGCTCCCGTATTTTCCATGTGCTACAACATCACAGTTAAATCATGCTCTGTGCACTTTAAAACCACTGTGTATCACTTCTTTTTCGCGCCAATAACATGCACACACTTTTGTGTCGCGCACCAATAACTACCACACACAGTTTTGGTTCTTGCACTATTACCCGCTGCATGCAATTTTTTTTTCTTTATTTTTTGTATCGTGCATTGATATTCCACATGCATTTCTCCCTATGCATTGCACCATGCCAAAGTTCAATATTCCCCCACCGCGCATTAATACTCTACGCGCACCATACTAAACTATTGTGCGACAACATACACCCATATTCTGTGTGCGCCAACTAAACTCCTCTGCGCTCTGCCAATATTGCATACACCCTGCATGCCCTTATTGTGTGTGTGTACACACGTGCACCTTCTTATGCATGTGCACTCTAAGCAAGGACAAATTCCTTATGTGCACCCACACACCATATTCTTTTGCACGACGCGACAATTTACCGTGCGCACCTATACGCTAACATTTTTTTCTCCATCTGTCATGGCTTCACTGTAACTTCAAATTCGACCAATTCCAGGTTTGAATTTGCTAGGACTGATATTAAATCAGTAATATCTCATCACTTGGTTGAATTTCTCCATTTTCTCATGAATCCACCCACAGAAATTGGGGCTTTTCCCCATTTCCGCCCCAGTTGTTGTTACTTTTTCCCATGGATGCTCTACAACTGCAATTTGGCCACTTTGAATTAAATCCTATGTGACATTTTTCTTCAAATCAACTTTCTTGGCTCATTCAGGCTCAGTGTTGAAAACTGAAGCTCTGATACCAAATTGTAACATCCACGGCCTCACACCAACTGCGACATGACACTCCTCAGATGTTTTACTTAGCTCTGAAACCGACTTTGTAACATTCCCAGCCTTCAACAGGCTAGGCCATGCTACTCCTTAACACTCTTTCATGCTTAGATACCAATTTATAATGTCCCCGACCATTCATTTCGGGCCACGCTATATCAGAGAACACATATGTTCTTTGTGCGAAACGTACTGTAACATACTTAGCATCCTAACTAAGTTATGTCTCATATAACTTTCTAACTGCATGTAATTAAAACATATGCACATAGAGAACTCTTGCGTAAGCTTAATATATATAAAATGTGAACAGACAAATACACTATGTAAATGCATGAATTCATGCTGAAATAGCAGTAAACATATATATGCAATACCCATAAGCATACAAACAACTATAATAACTCATAGGACAAACCAATAAAAATAACATGTGAATACCAATGCAGCATGTAAATTAATCACACAATTGACACTTATCTTTGTGATAATATCAACAACTACGTGCAGACCTTCCATGAACCTCCTTGCCTTAGACCACACTATTCATCACTCTCAATAGTGAGTCACCCCCGAGCTGGGACTAAACATGACCCGGGTAAAGGGGTTCCTAACCAGGCTAAAGGCTCATGAACAATAGGAAAGACTCCATTTCAGGCACTCACTCAACTAACAGCCTACAATCCCACATTCCCCACATGCCTATCCCAGCCAAGGAAGTGTTCCCCTTCTCTTCTCAACAATCCCTCGGCTGCCCCACTTCCCTTACAGGGCTTCAGCAACAGGCCAGATAGGAATTCTCAGAGCCCTGCAATTGTAGTTCAGCACCTTCTAGAAATCAATCTCCAACAATTCTCTCACCCAAATAATTGCTCACAGGCCTGACAACCCACCTCTTCTATATCCCACAGGCCCAACAACCCTCTTCTTCAATCCCTCTCCCAAGCTAACAACTACCCAACAGAAGGCTCTGGCTATGAGTTCAAGTAAATTCATGAAGATACTAATGATAACTCAATGGCTTCCAATACTCTTGGATGATTGACTATATATCTCAATGATGGATGAATCAGGGGAAATATGATGGTCCCAATGATGGAGAGTCCCCCAAAATGAAATAAGTCCAACAATATGTATGCATGCCCCCAACTTGACACTTGTCATGTTGGAAGCCACTTTGGCCCACTTGGCCCAAACTTAGAACTTAGGATAACATAATTATCCATACTTTGTGATTTAAGAAATATTAATATAATATTCCTTAACTTAGCCCCTTCCCTTTCCCCAACTAGTGGAGTTTAGTCCCCCATCTCTTTTATCGTGGTCGGTCTGCACGCAACGATGTATTTTATATTAAATATGAGATATGTACAAAAATAGGCGCACTGGCCTTTAACATCTAGGCTCTCTGACCTAATCAAAACATAAGCATCCTAGCTTATAATACTAGTTCACCAGCCTATAAAACATATCAGATACACAAGGCTCCCTGGCCTCTACATCATGCACACTTAAGATGATGCCTGTGGTATCCCAGAATGTGCACACTTCCTCATTTTACTCTGTAGTACATGCGCACACTATGCCATGAAATGTGCATACCAAAATGATAACAAATCAGCTCACCAGCTTATGTACATTTGTATTTACATTCTCAAATGGGTTCGGACTTAGGGATATTACAGAATCAATGAAAGGAATAACTATGCATGCTACATGAATGGTGAAAATAGTAGATATGGAAATGTTCATAGACCTGTCAACATAAATTATAATCCATTTGAACCATTAATGGATCAAAATATTGTATGTTACAAGTGCAATGATATTGGTCACAAAGAATGAGATTGCAGAGAGATGAAGGAAGATAATTGTATGCCAAATGTCTGCATACCAACTACAACATGGAAAAGGAAATAAATTCCACACAATGAAAATTGTCGAATAACATTGGTCGCTAAAGAATGCAAAGAATAATATGAATGGTTCATAGACAGTGGGTGCTCATGTCATATGAACAGAGATCAAAGAAAATTTTTCATCTTGAAGAAAAAGGGTGGAAATGTTGCATTTGGAGATGACTCATCTACCAAAATACTTGGAAAAGGAATTATAAATCTTGGAAGTAAAAATGTAAAAGCAGGAAAAGTCCTATTGGTTGAATATCTGAAGTATAATCTGGTCAGTGTTAGTAAAATTTGTGATCAAGGATACACTCTTATGTTTGACTCCTGAAAATGTAAAATTAGAGAAAATAACTCAAGAATACCAAACAACATATACATCCTAGACATGAAGAAGAGAGAGAAGACAAAATCCACACAAAAGGATTCCAAGGAAGAAAAAGTCTCAAAGACCAAATATAAGGATGAAGTATTAATGAGTGCCACATGTTCAGGGGGAGTAGCCACAAAGAAGAAGGTTACCTTTTTCCATTAAACTCGGGGGGAGAATCCCTACCCTTTTCCATTGATGCCAAAGGGGGGGAGAACTTGGTATCATGATGATAGGGGGAGCATCAGTGTTGCCCTCAATGACAAAGGGGGAGATTGTTGGAAGATTGGTTGTTGTCATTGATGTCAACCCTAGCCATTAGTTTTGGACCCCAAGATTGATGAAGGTATTTGGACATGAAGGAAAATGCACATGCAGATAAAACACCCATGTATGAATAGTATACATCATTTTCTTTCCAGTGGTATGTGGCATGTCACGTGGTTCCTCATGGTTGAGGAGAAATGAATTTTTGAAGATGACAAAGTGAATTGAAGAAGGAAGTCCATGTAAGCCCTAAAGATAATTAAAGAAAAGAATTACAAAATAAGAAAGTGTCAGGTCGGCCCTAATGTTAAAAGGAAGTGACATAAATTGTATAAATAAATATCATTATACATTCATTTGATATACAATTCGAATTTCAAAGGAAATTAGAGGTAAAGAAGGTCGGATTTCAAGGGAGGATGAAGTCTTTTGGTGATGTGTTCTAAGGTATGTTATTTTCAGGTCATCTTACCATTTTCACTATAACATTTTTTATAGAATGATCAAGATGGTGAAATGGATATGGTATTGAGAGGAAATATAAATGTACCTATGGTAAAATTTTCATCTATTTATTCACTATAATTATGGAGATACACTACGTGGAAGATATGGTTTTTGACTAGTCCTGAAGCTAGTCAATAAACAGGTGTTCCTGGTAAAACAGTGGTAAATTATTCATAGAGAATCCAAATGAAGTGGGACCAATTTCAATGGAAATATCATGGACTGTAGTTTCTTGTGTGCAAGTTTCCTAATTTTATGTTAAATATTGTGCACGAGGCATTCTGTACAATTTCTCTTTCCTGAATAAACCAGAATTGAATAAAATCTACCATTCTTTCTATAACTTCTTTTTGGGGAGGCTTCAAGGAGTGAAAATTGGATAACTTTCAGATAATACATTGAGAAATATTATCTATAGGATCATATTGTTCCAAGAATTTAATAACTGCATAAATTGAAGAAGTCTCAGGAAGCATTATCAGGTTCTATGTGATGGTTGGTTGATGGTCATGATTTAATGTAAATGTTTATTATCTCATATATATTCTCAGGTGTAAGGAAGGGGCAAGGATGGAGAGTTCAAATATCTATTGATATTAGAGGATTGTATCTTCCTCTTGGAGGTTTATCCCTCCCTTTAAATTTGGAAGCTATAGCTACCTTTGGAAGTCATTACTTCCCTTGAACAATAACTATTGATTATTTCTCATATATTGTGCATGGTGTATTATGGTGTATTAGTGTAACTCTTATACTATTGTCCATTTCTCATTGGATATAATTTCATGGTTTAAGCATAAGTTTAAAAGGTTTGTAAATTGTACTTGATATTGATTCACCCCCCTCTCAGTATCAAAATAAGCACCACGTGAAGATGATCCATGAAACATTTAGATTATAGATATTGAGGGAGAAAGAGAGGTGGAAGTTCCATCTCTGGATTTGAAATTATTTTTTGCACCAAGAAAAGTTAGTAAAGTCAACATTGGGACCAATGAAAATCCTAAAATGGAAAGCATTGGAGACTATTGGGATGAGAAAATAGTAGAAAGAATAACAGAGTTACTGCAAGAATGCAATGACATGTTTCCAACGTCCTTTATAGAAATGAAAGGCATAGCAGGGGATCTAGGTGAGATGAAGATACCCCTCAAACCTAAGTCTATACCTATCAGGAAAAGACCCTACAGACTGAATCTAGTGTATAAGAAAAAAGTGAAAGAAGAAATTGACATAATGTTGGAAGCTAGTATCATAGAACTAGTAGAGGAATCTATTAGCACTGAAAGTCACACTTTGACTGCTGAAGTGTAAGATCGACACCCATCAAAATGTAAAAGATAATTTTGGTTTTGAATAGGTGGATCATCAATATGGAGGAAGAAAGGGAGAGGGAAGCAAACTGCAGATCAATAGGCTACACCAATGTGCAATGGAGTCACAAACATTCTACTCATCGAAGGCACAAAAGCTTCTCAACAGAAAACAAGATTATATGCTGATATGTGGAAGAATGAAGAATGAAAACATAATATAGAATGTTCACTAAACAAAGATCCTCTCAATTTAATGAATCAACAAATACTTGAATATGAACAATGACTGATGGGCAAAATAAAACATATCCTCTGCTCCTTAGGGATCCATAAATCATTGACAGCCTTTGATCCTCAAATATGAAATATATTAAAATAAGAAGATATATATAAAAAATAATTACAATCTGAAATCACAGCTCTCATGAGTCTCCAATAGAAGTAATCCTTACAATCATAAATTGCCCACAGGCTTACAAATGAACACACAGAGGAAAATTACCTGCTCCTACTCTCTCTAGCCTCTCTTGGCTTATGAATCCCTCTTCTCCAAGAGATATCTCCTTCTGTAAATAGAAAATAGCATTTAAATAACCTTAGGAGCTTGAATCCCATCTCCTCCATTGGATTCTAAGCCTTGGAGATAGGTGGCAATAATCAAAGATACAAAATCCAACAAACTGCTAATTTTCAAGAATTTGTTGGAAGTCATTAATAAATTGTTTCTACCTCATTGCATGACTCCTTTGATAGAGATAAAACTTGGGTGCAGGTGTCCCTTGAGATCTAAGTGATACTTAAGCCATTCGAATCCTCCTTGATAGGTGGCAACCTCCCAACAAGGAAAATATCAAAATCATGACTGCTACAGGAAATTATGTAGCACCATTGTAAAACAGTTGTGCGCATTCAGTAGCACCATTTCTATGTCTAATATCTCTCAAAACATAACACATTTTGAAAAACTGAGAAAGGTTTTTTTTATTTGGTATGCAATGAACGAAAAAATCCTCCTTTTTTCAAAAATACCTTTTCATTTGTTCATAATCCAAGTTTTAAGTTAGTCACTCAAAACTGGCAGAAGCGTCCTTGCAAAATAACTCTGCACAATTTGGTCTCTGTCAAAATTTCGGTAGTGCCTGCCTGTTTGTTTATAGCTTTAGAAACCATCGAGAACTGTAAACACTTCCTATGGGTGCTTTTCATGCTTGTAACTTTCTGAGAGTGTTGTCAATGCTTGTTCTTCACACTTGGCACCTTAAATTTGAATGTCGGTCTCTCTCTTGGCGCTTTGTGTATAACTTGATCGATATGATGGCATTGGCCTGTGTCTTTGGCTAGTGTTGTCTTGAGATGTCGATTAATGCTTGAACTTGGAGATTGGGCATAATCCAATATAATTTTAATTTTCCCCAAAATAAATAAAATATCCCATAACAATTATATTCATTTGCCAAAATGAATAATGAAGGACTTATGAAAATCTAAGGCATAAACTTATCTTTCCATTTTCAAACGAAAAGAAAGAACTATAATTCAAACTTAGATCCATTGATAAGACCGAAGTATTATTTTTAAGCCAAAATCCCAAATTTTCATTTAAAATTAAACAAAATGCTACAGGAATTTCTAGTAACAATCAAGATTTGACATAGCCAAATATTGATACTAACATTGGCTCCATGGGGAATGGCATGCTCCCCACGAGCTGCCAAGAACTTGTAGATCAGTAGCCTTTTCCATCTTCAACTTTGCTAAAAAAACATGCATGTCTGAGAACGCCTCTTCTCTTTATTTGAAATTGGAAACTAACTGTAAACAAAATGCTTGAGAACAAAAATTTATTCTTCCTACTTATACCTAATCAACTGCTTCCTCAAGATTAGGTAAAATCATGATTCCAGTGAAGCCATATAAGACATTGATTAGCTGGTAAAATTCTTGATCTAGAAATGACAAATGAAGGAACCCATGGAATAAAAAAATGTCATTCGAAAAGATAGCATAACCAACTGTCATTTGACAAGAACAATTTGACATCTATGTTGCTCAAATACTCCAAATAATCACCATTAGGATCATAAAATCCACAAAACAATACCTCTTCTTGTTGTTGTTCCAACTGAAAACCAGAATGCTTTTACTAATGACTGGCTTTATAACTATTTCCAATTTCCTCCAAGTGCAAAATTGAAAATGACTGTTGACTATCTTCATTGTTCTCAAGTTCCATCTGACTTAAAGAAATATGATCTTCATTATTTGAATCTAGAGGAAAAATATATTTAGATCCATAATAATCAGAAAAAATAGTAGCTGGTAAATGTTCAACATCTTGTTTATCATGAATAATCTCTTCTACTACAATAGCCTCTTCAACACACAAGGATTTTCAATGGTTACCGGATCCTTTACATAGTAAATCAAAGTCATGACAACATTCTGGATAAAGTAAGTCATCTGCAAATTTTTCTTTGCAAAACGAATGAAAGGCAGCATGAAAACCCTTCAAAGAATGAATGCTAGCAGCTGGAAGGGATTGACACCATTCACGAGCATTTCCTTCTAAAGAAAATATAAACATCTTGATCAAGACATCCTCGTGAACAAAATCATCTTCAAGCATGCATTAATAAAAAATTAATAAGTGTTCACTGGGATGATCATGCTTGATTCCTTTTAATCTCAAAAGATAATTGTCCCACTCAGTTATAGTCGACACTAGATGTAGAAAACTGACTATATTTGAGAAATCACAGAAAGCATACCTCCGAGCCAAAATAGTTTCCATTGCCATAGTCATCCCGTATCGGTGGAGTTGCCAACAATTTCTTCCTTCATGGAGTGGATTTGCCAGGTGAAAGATGCAGTCTTGAATATGTGACTAGACCTTGTTCATCGTCAAAATATGGATCTGATCATTGCCATTCTCCCAGGGAAGATTTGTCATTCACTTTCATCCCCGACAATGGCACCAAAAATGTTAGCACTGAAAGTCACACTTTAACTGCTAAAGTGTAAGCTCAACACCCATCAGAATGTAAAAGATAATTTTGGTTTTGAATAGGTGGATAATCAATATGGAGAAAGAAAGGGAGAGGGAAGCAACCTGCATATCAGTAGGCTACACCAATGAGCAATGGAGTCACAAACATTCTACTCATCGAAGGCACAAAATCTGCTCAATAAAAAACACGATTATATGTTGATAGGTGGAAGAGCGAAGAAGGAAAACATAAGATAGAATGTTCACTAAATAGAGATCCTCTCAATTTAATGAATCAAAAAATACTTGAATATAAATAATGACTGATGGGAAAAATACAGCAGATCCTCTTGATCCAGGTGGATATCGGTGGCCACCCACCTTTTTCGACTGGCTCAAAATAGTTTTTTGGCAATTTTGGCAATTTACTATTTTTAGCAGGTTTTAACTTTCGGGGCCATTTTGAGGGCCTAAATGAAGGTTTTTTGAGATCAAGGTTCTCAATGATAGACGAAGGCATTATTGATCCCCCAAAAATGAATCTCCTCGATGATACCTTTCCAACTAGCTATCACATGCCTAAAACGGAGATCGTATGCAAAAGTTATGACCCCGGGAAGTTGATGTACTAACTTACCCAAACGGGGCCCACATGACTTTTGGCGCTTCATCTCCTAGGGTTAGGTTTTTGGATGTATATGAATTTTTTTCATTCTCATCTA
>SNQJ01S0249076.1:0-12797 GCA_010110895.2 Picea sitchensis | reverse complement strand
GCTCATGTCTCTGCATGATTAACATATGAAATACATCATCCTCACTCATACATAAAACATAAAAAAAAATCTACTAAATGAGAAATTTATTTATAAATATGAAAAATAACTTCAAAAAATAAGCAAATTTCATAACCGATGCACCTAAAAAACAATCAAGCATCACCCGCGATGCGTACATAACTTGTGAGCACTTCCCACAGTGCGCCAGTGTAAAGTAACACATCATACAAAATTTGTTACATTATGTTATGTGGTGCGTTGTATAACCCTACCGCATTGTTGTGGTCAGGTAAACCCATGCATCGATGCGTTACAGTTATCCTATGCATCACTTAAAATAAAAACAAATTTAAATCCTAATGCATTGTAAAACAATTTTTTTTAAATTAGTTAAGGCGGTGTGTATACGTTCCTTATATGCATCGGTGTGTTTAAGTAACAAAGATGCACTGCCCCACCAATTTTTTAAAATTAACGAGTACAGAACTTTGCAATTTTTTATCTAATTGTCTCAGGTGGTGCATTAAAGTCATTCGGCTCACATCGCTAGCGGTGAACACAGACAATTTACAGGGTGCATCACGACCAAATGCCAATTTGTTTGGTTGTGTGTAGGTAAACAGGAACGCACCGATGCGCATGCTTTATAATGCATCACATAGAATAATATATCTTATTCACATGGTGCATCATGTACCATAATGGACCAGTGTGTTAGAGGTACTTTGACACACTTTCGAATAGCTATATAATTTTACGTGGTGCATCAATAAACGAACACGCCGGTGCATTCCTGTTTACTTACGCATCGCCGAGGAATTTAATATTATGTTGTGGTGTGCCCTGTAAATTTACTAGGTGTACCAGCCGCGATGCGAGCTGAGCGTCTCGAACGCACTGCGCATAATTTTGTTTTATTTTAAACAGTGAAAAATTAACTAAATTTTGAATTTTAATCCGCCAAAAACTTAAGTTATAAAGAAACAAAGATATTACCTGGACATTTTTTCATCGGGGAGGCGTGGTTTCCACGTAGTGAAAAAAACCAAATTTTCCCACCATTTGGAAAAATTCAAAAGCCAAGCATAAAGCAATAGACGAAAAGAAGGAAAGCAAGGGAAGCATCAACGAGAGGGCGCTTCAGAGAGGCAAAATTTGCACTGGTGCTTTTGAGCTCCACAACACTGAAAATGGTAAAAATGAATTTTACGGTTGGTAATTTTTTTTTACTAAACCTTGTTCTGGTGCGATCGATGACTAAACGCATCGGTGCTAAAATATTTACGTAGCACACCGAATAATAGTTTTTACAAATAACCCAAAAACGGTGTGCATGTTACTATGGAGCACAACGACATATATATTTTTTGAAAAAAATCCTACAATGGTGCATAATTTTTTTATTTAACCCTGTCACGGTGCAGTTAATTATCCGGAACACCGGTGCATCCGGTGTTAAATAGGGTACTGGTTATTTAAAAACAAAAACCTAACACGTTGCTCCCTTTGGAGCAATGGTGCGTTAGTATACTGCAATGCGCACCGATGTATATTTTTTGAAATAATTCTACAATGGTGCATAAATGTTTTTATTTAACCATGTCAAGGTGCGCTCTATTATTAGCGGCACTGGTGCGTTCGGTTTTAACAAGCGCATCGGATTCTATTTTTTTTAAATAACCCTATCACGGTGCGTCCATTTAGAGCTCGTTTGTTGACCGGTGTGTCAATATACCATAGAGCACACCCGAGTATCTTTTTCCAAATAATCCTACGATGGTGCTTATTTTTTTTATTTAATTATGTCACGATGCAGTTATTAATGCAACGCCCCGGTGTGTTCGAGTGTTATAGACGCACTGGTGTAGTTTATTTTAAATATATGCACCATTATGCTTTAAAAGTTATCGAAATTTTTATTTTCCAGTAATATAGATTAGAATTTTGCTAGAGTAAGCATGTTGTACACTCAAGGATTTGGTGAAATCCCAACTATATTATAAACGGTCAATGATTATAGTTTAGGATTTTGAGAGACAGTTATGATCATTGATGGCAAGATCAGTGTTATGATCATTGACGGTGAGATCATGTAGGTTATGATAATTGACAACGAGATCATGCAGATTATGATCATTGACAACGAGATCACGCAAGTTATGATCATTAACTACAAGATCACACAGGTTATGATCATTGATGATCATGCAAGCTGGTTATGATCATTGACTGCGAGATCACATAAGGTTATAATCATTGATGATCATGATGGTGATATGGGAAGGGCGATCTAGATGGTAGTAGGTACCAATGGAGAAATATTCCCATCGTGGACATCATGGTCATAAGAACTCAAATTGTCATCATAATCACGCACAATTGTGAATTAGCAACTAACATAAATTAGAATTTTTCTAGACAACTCGTTAGTTGGGAGTTCACCAAATACTTGAGTCTACAATATGCTTAAGATGATTATATATTAGAATCTTGAGAGACTACCCATACTTTAGACTCAAGTATTTACAACTGAAATGCCTATACTTTAGACTCGAGTCTTTACAGCTGAAATGCCTTTACTTTAGACTCAAGTCTTTACAGCTGAAATGCAGACAGAAAAATTCACAGAAATTCCCAGGAAACAAATCCCTCTCCCTCTCCCTCACCTCCCAATCTCATAAAACATTTTATAGGTCAACCCTTTTCTCTTTTTGTTGTTTCTTCTCTCTCAACTGACGTATCTGCATGATTTAGAATATGGCCAGTAATTTTTTTAATTTAACCCTTTTATGGTGCGCTAAATAATTAGTCGCACCGGTGCATCGTTATTTACGTAGTGCACCGGGGTATTTTTTTCGAAAACCTTACCACGGTGTGCCATCGTTTGGGAGAAACGGTCTTCATCGGTGCAATTGTTTAAGTAGCGCACCGTCGTATATAAAAATTTTAAAAATAACACTACCACGGTGCACAATTTTTATGAGCAATTGTGTGCCCTAGTGCGTCATTATTTCTGTAGCGCGCCAGAGTATTTTTTTTGTTTGAAATAACCCTACTACAGTGCGTTAGTTTTGTGGTCATCGGTGCATAAATTGTATAAAACGCATCGATGCATTATATATTTATAAACGCACTGTACAAAAACATCAACTAAAACCTCTGCCCGCTCACCTCTGCTAGTATCCTCCGCTATAAATGGATTTTTGGGCTATTTTAATAGGGGCGTCCGCAAAAACCTCCGCTAGAGGGTCTTTTCCTTATAGTGTTAACATATAATATAGAAAAACACCAACCCTTGAACATTACTTCCAAAAATTTGCAAACAACTTCCCCTTCCCCCAATGTCTCCTATAAGAAAGTGAGGTCTGGATGAATTGATTCAACCACCCTCTTGAAGGAATAATTTTTGGATGGGCTTTCCAAACCCTCATAGTTGAAAGAAAGTATTTTCATCGAGTAACCCCGACAAGGGCTCTCGTTGCTCTAAGTGCCCCTTCAATGGGAATTTGTTTTCCAGTTGCCATATCCACTCTTGCTCTTTCTTGAGTTTTGGAGAGAAAGGAATTTTTTCCCCTTCCCATCCCATTGTCTATGCTCGAAGGTAAATAACCTAGGCTCCCAACCCCCTTTCGATCCCTTGAATGTATAATAATCCATCCCAACCAAAGGGTATATCCACTAGTTGCTTCCTTCGAAGGTTGAGGGGACACATTTGTCTGTGAAAGAAAGGGAGGGTCTGAGGTTGAGGAAGAATCCCCACTGACATTGGCTTTAGGATGAGTATTAAGGAAAGACAAGTTTTTTAGAGGTGAGGGGTTCTCACCTTCAAATAGTGGTAAAACCTACTCATTATAACGCCCCCACCCACTGAAAAAGGGAAGGGGAGTCATATTTAGAGGGGGGAAAGAGGTTGATGACTGACTAGTCAATAAGAAACTGAAGCCTGAAATTGGAGCATGCATGATCGACATCGCCTCCTCCACTCCATCGACCTCATAGCCCTTCACAAATGGCTTATGATCAACCATCGAAACATACGAGACAATTTCCTTTTAAAAATCCTCCAAAGGCTCCTACAACCCCGGGATGTGAGTCTCATAACCACTTGTTTCAAATTTCATTTGATTTGTGTCACCTTCCTTTTGGACCTTTTTCATGTCCTCTTCTGGAGAGATATTTCAATTCTTTCTAGCACCCACCGTACCCTTCCCTAAAAAATGTTGGAACAACAAGTGATAGTTTATTTCTATGTGGCCATAGTTGTGACAACAATGAAAATGAAAAGGAACCCCCTCGTAGTCCAATCTATGAATGTGAGTGTAATATTTCCATGAAATCTCTAAGTCCTTCACTAATCCTTCTCGCACATCCAACCTTACCAGAATTCTTGCGAATGGAATTTCTTCGGAAGTAAGAAAGGATTGATCCACATCCATAAAAACAATAAGTTTATTTCCAATGTGTAGGAAAATATCTAATGACCAGAAATCTGGTGGTAGTCCAAGAAGTCTCACCCAAATCGGTGATAAATTGAAACATTCTCTACTGGCTTTAAAAAAGGACATCCATTTTTTAAGAAAGAGGGGTGAGGATTCGATACTCCATACGCCAGTTAGAGCCCATGCAACATCCTCATGGTTTCATAACACAAAGAAAAACCACCCGCGTGCCAACACCATTGCATAAGGAGGGTATCCCAAATGTTTGGACCAATACTTTTCTACCCACTTCCTGAGTGATTTCACACTAAACCTCCATCCCAAAGCTCTTCCAACAGGCGCCACTTCTTCCATCTCAACCACATTGGATAGAGAAACATCTTCTCCCGACATCAACTTCACATGATTCCCTTTAGATTTAATACAATTATTCCTCTGTGTCTTTTTTGTAGCCAAGGAGGGGCCCAAATCCTTAAATGAATGGGGACATTTCTCCAAATTTTCCAAATTTGTTGTCGAGGAATTGTGCCCCAAGTCAATGAATCCTCTAGCTTCCCCAATGAATTCCTCCACTCCTAATAATGGTTTGATAAAACCCGAGGGATGGGGATCTGAGACCAAAAGAGGGTTGTCCCCAATCCATAGATGTTCAGTTCTTCTTGTTGGTTGTGCAAGAGAGCACTGCTCTTTTGAAAATCCTCTTTTGTGCGCCCTAGACAATGAACACCCCCATACATTTGCTCCCTTCATTATGGTTGTAGATGTGACATGAGGGAANTAAGAGTTTGACAATGAGATTGTATTCCTCATAAAAACTGAAGTAGGGTGTCCCCCCAACTTGCCTCCCCGATGTTACTATAGTAAGGCCTTAGAGTCACCCCCATTACCAAATGTTTAGCAATCAATGAGTCAACCAGAGGGTAGCTATTCATTCACATGTGAGACTCTGCATGCTCCTGTGGGACCAGTGATGGAAACTCGAAGGGCCAATAACGTACCAGTGGAGCTTGAGGACACTCAGAGGGTAACCTGTACATGCCCACCTGAGGAAACTCTAGAGTCTTAATCCTATGTTGATCCTCATGCATCATCCACGCATAAGACCGGCGCGAGCTAGAGTTGCTTGTTTCTCCAGTCCGCTCAAAAGTGATGGAGGCGAGGCCCAGATATTCAACCCTTCAAATGGGTCGGGTGAATGGTCAATGAGTTCCTCCATATCCTGTAATAACACTAAATTCATACCTTAGGTCTCCAATCCTCGCACTTCAAGTCCCCACACCTCAAAAACTTATGCATCTCAGAAAAAACCCCTAATTGACATTTGTTGCTCTAATAATAATTATTGTTATTACTATTAAGAAAATTAATTAAAATATAAATTAATTTAATAAAATAACTAAAACATCAATTGTAATTATGTCACAAATTTGATGTTAAAATGACACTTTTTGACATTAATTCGACACGAAATGTATTTATTACAATGTTTTCAAGAATACACAATGCTAGACAAAAGTTCCATATTTTGATGGAAAAACGATGTTAATTCATCTCATATCAACACTACATTGACACAAAAATGACTCTTTACAAATAATATCGATGCACAAAGCAATTCATTATGACGCTAACATGATGCACATAATATGTACTTGATGCAACAAAGATGCAAAAACATTTTTTTTTTTTTTGGTAATATTAATTGATGCAATATGATGCTATATCGACTCAAAAAGGATTTTTGCATTGATTTTTTCATCGCTAATCTGACACCTATAGAAGCATGTGTCGAAAAAGACGATCCAAAAAAGTGACACTACAATATAAACTCGATGCAAAATATGACGTCCTCACTTACATAATGTTTTTTGACGTAGAAACTTGATTTTTTTTTCCCGAGGAAATTACACTACATTACGATGCTACAACCTTGTATTGTAGTAGTGCAAATCCTTTATCCATGTATACTAAAATATTAGTAAATTAGCATTTAGAAATTTATACATATTATGAAATTTTTCCCATTTATTTTAGTATTAAATTTAATGGTAAACCTTAACATTTTATATTTTAACCAAAGAACATGTGAAAAACTAAAAGAGGAAACTGAGAAAACCAAAAATGTAGCTGGAAAATAAGTCTAAATCAACATTTATAAATCAAAGTTTCATTACCTATTTGAAATGGATGTCTACGAACCAATGGAACAAAAAAATCAGATCTTAAGTAAAGGAAAGCCAATTTTGATGAGACAACAATACTTCCTAAATAATTTTATGGTAATTTTATGGTTGTGGATGCATTCATAAAATTGATTTTTTTCAAAAGTGCACCAAACAACCACTTTGAATATTCAAGAGTAGATTTAGAGAGGTTTGGAGGTTTGGAGGTTTGTTTGCATAATTAAAATAAGAGTAATGTATATATGCAAACAAAGAAGGGTGATACTTGACCCTATCGATGAATACAAGTGTAAAAAGTAAAATATACAACATGAGTGGGTTTAATGGTTAAGAACATGTGTTTCCTCCTAAGAGGTCACAAGTTCTAATCCATAGGAGGGTAGGGTATGTATACCTCTGTAGACTTTAGCAGTCAAATCATTGTGTGGAGGGGGTCCCTTGTCCCACAAACAAGGGGTCCTCATATAGCAATTTGGTGTCTGACTTGGTCGTGACCTTAAAATTAGATTATTGTTGTTGTTGTTGTTGGTGGTGGTGGTGTTATTATTGTTATTATTATTATTATTAAATATTGAAAAATTCCTTCTTATCTCATAGTAGAACTATTCTTGTCCATGCCCTAGTATAATGTATAAATTCGACATGGTCACTTTTATATTTGAATTACTCCTCACTCACTTATCTCTAGCCTCCTTAGCCTCCTCGAGAGGTAATTGTACAACATAAGGGGTCCTCATATAGCAATTTGGTGTCTGACTTGGTCGTGACCTTAAAATTAGATTATTGTTGTTGTTGTTGGTGGTGGTGGTGGTGTTATTATTATTATTATTAAATATTGAAAAATTCCTTCTTATCTCATAGTAGAACTATTCTTGTCCATGCCCTAGTATAATGTATAAATTCGACATGGTCACTTTTATATTTGAATTACTCCTCACTCACTTATCTCTAGCCTCCTTAGCCTCCTCGAGAGGTAATTGTACAACATTCATTATATAGGGTTGGGCACAAAAAAACTCATAAATGCCGCTATCCACCTCATATATGAGATTCATTAATCATAATGGTGTAATATAATTACATTATCTACATTGAATGCCCAATAAATGGAAAATAACTAAGGTGAACTATTTCACCTACAAGTTAGTAAAGTCTTAATCATTCGACTTTTTTTAAGTTAACCGCTAACCATATCATTATGAGTACAATATAAGGTTAATTACATTATCTACATTAAATGTCCAATAAGTAGAAAATAACTAAGAAGGTGAACTCTTTCACCTACCATTTCAGTTGGTAAAGCCTTAATCATTTGACAATTTTTTTTTATGTTACCTCCTAACTATGTCATTAGTAGGACAAGATAAGGTTAATTACATTATCTACATTGAATATGTTCGTCGCGTTTTTTTAAATTACCCCTAACCATGTCATTATGAAGAAAATATAAAGTTAATTACATTATCAACATGAAATAGAAAATAACTAACAAGGTGAACCATTTAACCTATGAGTTGGTGAAACATTAATCATTTTACATTTTTTACGTTACCCTCTAACCTTCTCATTATGAGGACTAGGACCACATACGGTTATTATCTATCAATAAGTTTCTCATTATGAGTTGGTGAAACATTAATCATTTGACATTTTTTAAGTTACCCCNTTCTCATTATGAAGACTAGAACCACATACGGTTAATTATATTATCTACCAATAAGCTTCTCATTATGAGGACTGACCAGATACGGTTAATTATATTATCTACCCATAACTCAAAATAACTAACAAGGTGAACTATTTTACCTACCAGTTGTTAAAGCCTTAATTTGAAGTCTTTTAAGTTATATATTTATTGCTTAGTAGATGATTAGGTAATTGTGAATAATGGGGATTCATTGCTCGATGGATCAAAAACATGACACGTATGTAATACATGCTTTATTGCTTTAAAGAAGATCAGTAGATCAAGATAATCCAGTCGATGATCAGTTAAAGCTGGAGTAATGTCAAGCCAGTACGATTTAATACAGGCCGCGTTTTTCTCCCAGGGCCACAAAGGATTTATTTTGTGGTTGGTGAGCGGAGTGTAATGGATTCACAGACTTCCTCGCATTTATTTTGCGGTTGGTAAGCGGAGTCCTCGGTTGGCATAGTCCGGTCCATGCTCCTTAACTGCTATGTGTAGCCTCGTACTTCCTTCCTAGTCAGAACAAATGTGCATAAAACAAGCCTCCTACTGGTAAGCAATATCCAGCCTGCTGCAGAGTCATTAAGACTTGTCAGGGAATGGATATAAATGGGATATATTCATAGCTATATCCATCCACTGACAGAGTCTTAATGACTCTGCAGCAAGTTGGATATTGCGGTTTTGGGTTTTATGACTTATATTGTTAGATGGTATGATTAACCTAATTTCCATAAAAGCGGCCTTAAACAAGGTTAGGTCATTTCAAGGTAACACATTTCAAGGTAACAAGGACAGTGAGTAATTGAGTTAAGGGTGGCAGTTGGAAGAAATGAAATAAACATTAATTAAAGTATTAGAAGAAGTGAAGCTGGCAATAACACTTCAAAGTTATCAGCCAATAAAATTGTAACAAACATATTTTTTATTTATTTTAAAATATATGAATTGAAACTTCCTAAATTAAACATTAGAATTTCTGAAAAATTTTAAAGTCAACCATAAATTAATATCAAATCAACCATAAACTCATTGCTATAGTCCCGAAGACTAATAACTTAACAAGGTGAACTATTTCACCTACCAATTGTTAAAGTTTTAATCATTTCAAGTTTTTTAAGTTATATATTTGAAAATATAATTTGAATTTTTTAAAGTTATATGTTTGAAAAAAATATTTTTTTCATAGTTATAGTTTAATAATACCTTGGAGTATTGTTGTGAGAATGATCTAAATCACTGAAGTTAAAGTGTATGACGGTGTATGAGGGCGGGTTCTTTTTCTTTTAAGTGTATGTGGATTTCTGTCCCGTGAGTCTGGTAAAGACAGGACCTTCCTCCAAGTGTTGGGAGGAGGTCTTTAGGTCAAACCCTGCTGGGCGTGGAAAAAAAAGTGTATGTGGATTTCAAACTTATTTTCAAATATATCCATATATATATATATAATTTTTAAATTATATATTTTAATATTTTTATAAGAAATAATAAAATAATTTAATATTATAATTTCAAAATTTTAAATAATGTTGAAATTAAATGTATTTAAAAATTGAAAAATAATAATAATAACATCATTTCATTATGAATCAAGTGGATTTGATGGTTAAGAATATGTGTTTTCTTGTATGAGGTTAGGGGTAGGGTATGTATACTTCTATCAAATCCTTGCATCCTCTACAAACAAGGAAAAGTTATACACCAATTTAATGTATAGCAACACTTACAATTCCAATATTAATTGCCAACAAATTTCAAAATATAGAATATTTAAACTTTTCCTAAATAAAAAATAGTGAAAAAAAAGTAATTTAAAATCCTAAATTTAAAAAAAAGTAATTTAAAATCCTAAATTTTAACTTAAACAAGATAGTCGATACTCCGACATACACCAATTTGATGTGCTGGCTTGGCAGTGACCTTAAAAATAGATTATTATTAAACTCTTTTGAGTAATTTATTGATATAAACATTTAGATTTATAGATTTACATATATTTATTATTAATCTTTTTCAATCAACATTTATTTGCTATATATGTAATATCCGTTTGGGTACAAAATAAGGGGAGGGAATTTTCGCAGAAATTTAGGTTATTGAATGATTTGGAATTTCAAATTTCAACAAAATTGTAACGCCCTCATAAAAGAAAAATAGACCGCTTCCTAATCTCTTGAAGAAAAAGACAGATTGCGACTCTTTGGGGCGTGTCGTGGAAATATATAAGTATAGATTGCGACCTTAAAATGGCACAGCTGATTCGCTGCAAAGCTCTTGACCATGGAGGAAGTAGCAGGCACTAACGGATCTCTCGTTGTTGCACTGTTTTTAGCATTCTGCACTGTTTCAGCGGCCTGGTTTTACACCGCCCAGAAGCCACCCAGAAGATGGCCTCTCCTGGGCTTCCTTCCTTCCTCGATTTTCAATTACAATGATTTATACGAGTGGATTACACATCTGCTCATCCTGAGCGGGGGCACCGTCACGCATATGAAGGGACCATATTTGACGAACTGCGTAGGGACGGCCGATTCTGCTAATGTGGAGTACATTCTGAAGATAAAATCCCATAACTTCGTGAGGGGCGAGTACTACAGGCAGGTCTATCGCGACGTTTTCGGCGAGATGTTAATTTTCCTTCAAGACGGAGAGAACTGGAAGAGAACGAGGACGACCGTGTCAACATTGTTTGCCTCCGCGAGCTTCCGCAACGACGTTATTCGGACGACATTGAACTTGGTGAACCAGAGGCTTCTTCCATTGTTCCAACGCGCGGCGAGAGAGGGCATTGCCCTTGACCTGGTGGACGTTTTGCAGCGCTACACCTTCGACAGCGTCTCTAATTTGTTGCTCGGCTTCGACCCGGGCTCTCTGGCCCTCGACCTCCCGCCTATTCCTTTCACGGAGGCGTTTGACCGGTCCATCCAGGCTTCCACGAGCCGGTTTCTTTTGCCACCGCTTTGTTGGAAGACGCTGAGGTTTCTGAATTTGGGGATGGAGCGGCAGATGCGCAAGGATCGAAGTGTCGTGTATGATTATATCGAAGAGATTTGTGCTGTGAAGTGGCGAGAGATGCAGGGGCAGAACAATTCCGCGGACGGCCAATCGTGCCGGCCTCCTGCGATTTTGCCTCTGCTTCTCCAGGCGGAGATTCGGATGAACGGTGGCGTGTATTCTGAGGAGGATTTGAGATCCGCCTGCGTAAGCATTATAATGGCAGGCAGGGACACAACGGTCAGCGCGCTCGCCTGGTTCTTCTGGATCCTGCAGCAGCACCCGCGCGTCGAACAGAATATTTTGATGGAGCTGAAAGGCATCATAAACCAGAGATCGCAGACAGCAAAAGACGAAAAGTAGGACCCGGACCCGTTTAGTCTGGATGAATTAAAAGAGATGAACTATTTGCAAGCGGCGCTGTCGGAATCTATGCGACTGTACACGCCGGTTCCGGTAGAGGTTTTAGAGGCTGCGGAGGACGATATCCTGCCGGACGGAACGAAAGTGAAGAAGGGGTCGACGGTTATGTGCCTCTTCTACTCCATGAGTGAAGAAGGGGTCGACGGTTATGTGCCTCTTCTACTCCATGGGTCGAATGGAGAGCATCTGGGGTAAGGACTGCCGCGAGTTCAAGCCGGAGCGATGGCTCGAAAACGGGAAATTCAAGATCAAGTCGGAGTTGGTTTACCCGGTGTTCAGTGCAGGCCCGCGCCGGTGCTTAGGAAGGGAGATTGCGACTGTGCAGATGAAGTGGGTAACAGCCTCCATTATTGTTCGTTATTGTCTGAAAGCCGTGGGCGGGCAGCGTGTCGTTCCAAAGTGGGGAATGATGATGGGTATGGATCCCGGCCTCAAGGTTAGAGTCTACACGCGCTGAACTGTTCGGCGCATGCGCAAATGCCCAATGTTTCACCCCCTGGAATAAAATGGAGTTCAATGCCTTTTAATAAAATGGAGTCTAAACGTCGTTTTATATTTGGAACTTTTTAATTGAATTAAGTTAAATAAATTTTGATAATTTTTTTTTTTTTATTTAAATTATATTTTTAAATTTATAAATAGATATTTTTGTTATTTAAATTGAATTTTTAAATTTTTAAATAAATTTAAAAAATATTTAATTTTAGAATGTGAAGCTTTCAAAAATAATAGGGACGACTATATAAGTATGTTGACAGCTAGTTTTTGGAATAACTTATTCAATAAGGAGAAAGTGGAGAAATTGGGGGAGCTCATCATCAAGTTGAACAAGAAAATGGGTGTGTGAAGCCATTTGTCCCATTAGCTATTGTTAGAAGTGAACTTTAAAATCACTTTCTTTATTTCTATACAATTTTAAGAAGCTTATGAATCCTCACACTTTGTTGGTTTTATATACAATTATAAGAAGTTTATAACTGTAAGTTTTATATACAATTTTAAGAAGCTTATGAGTCCTCACACTTTGTTGGTTTTATATACAATTATAAAAAGCTTATGAGTTATAGT
>SNQJ01S0249075.1:0-12956 GCA_010110895.2 Picea sitchensis | reverse complement strand
CGACATTTCCGAAATATCGGAGATATATTCAACAATGATTTTGACAAAGTTTTGATTCGTGAGGACCATTTGGTAATAGGAACCATACATCTCCATCTTTTGTTCAATCTGTCTATTAGCTTATAGAAGCCACCAATGCAACTATATAAGTGAGCAACAAAGATAGAGCAGTAGTTTTGAGAATTTCCATGTCTAGGCTCTTCACCAATTCTCATAATTATTCATTGCCAACTCAGGAAAGATGCCATCATGTATGAGATTATGAATCCTTAACATATGAATTTTTTTCTAGATTTGAGATTGAATTTCTATTTGAGCTCATTCCATTGAAGGAGGAAGTGGCATCTCTAATAATCAGATGGATCAACAAAAATGCAGAGGTTCTTATTAAGTCTCTTGTCCTCAAAACCAAGGACCTATGGCCAAGAAAGCATTACTAAAGTCTAAGAAATTAGTCCGACTTATAGACAACTTGTTCGAGTGGCCTCTAGTGGCCTCATCCCCCCTTAAACAAGAAATTGCTTGCATCTTTACCAAGTTGGCCAAATACTTTGATACATAAAAGAACCTTTGATGCTAGTTAAGGAGATTATAACATTCTTAATGGACAACTGAGGAGAAAAAATGGTAATATTATGTCTTATTGGTATTTTTATAGCTTTGTGCTCAAAATGGCCTTAACATTCTACTTAGCAACAAAAGGATTTTTTTTGTTTTCCTTGAAAAATATTTCTAAGTTTGCAACAACCCCTTTATATAGTACAATTTGAGATGTGAACAAACAGAAAGAGGACATGGCTAGTTGCTACATTTACTTGGAGGTAATCAAAACTTAGTTTCACTATTAAGAACAATCTCTTGATATAATGCATTTACCATCCTGTTTCTAACCAGTGTGAAGGAGATGATAATTTAATGAATTTATTGCTCCCCAGTTGTAGACGTCTATTTTCCAACTATGTTGGCATTATGCCAAGAGACATGCTAATGAGGAATATAAGCAATATTCTCCACTTATATAGTAATTCTTGTTATGAATTTGGCGGACTTGATATCATTTTCAAATTCACTTGGAAGAATAATTTGGTAATAAGAAATAAAGAGAAAGTCAATATCTTTAGCCCTTTGTATGTACACTATTAGTAATGGCAATTGCGAGATGACCATAACTTGTGGATAAATAAAGCCAATCTTTACTTGACAATCCTAAAGAAATAGTAACCAAAATTACCTCTACAAGTCATCCAATCACTTCATCTAGGTAGTTCTAAATCATCAAATATATACATAATGTCGACGATTATGGAACACTTTACTTGGGAGTTTAGCTTTATTTTGTTATCTTTTTTTTTTTTTCCAAGGAAAATCTCTAGGCACTTCCCTGCCTTCCATGGATGGTACCTAATCTAAACTCGCCAGTGTTGTTTATGACACTTGACCCAATAGAGGCATTGAGGGAGGCATGTAATAGAGGTAGCCAACCCAAGGGATTGACACCAAGACCTCTTGCATGAAGCTTAAAGCACTCAACCCCTCAAGCTAGTCCACAAAGCTGATTTATCTTGTTATGTTGTTTACGTATATGCTAATATTATAAAATGGACACTATTAGAAGTTGTGATTCTTTAACTTACTAGGTACTAGGATAACATCAATGCACCCAATGTATTGGCAATCATCTCTCTTCTTATCAATTATGTATCTATCATTTGGATATATGTTCTCTATTTATGTATGATGTAATCTCCCATTCGTGTTTTAACATCTTCCATGTTTGCTACAAGTGGTATTAGAGCCATTTTTCTAGAAAATGTTCCCCTATGCTTCCACTGTGTCCACTCTTTACTTCCATGTTTGCTACAAGTGGTATTAGAGTCGTTTTTCTAGAAAATGCTCCCCTATTTTCAAGTTTTATTGTCTGGGTTCTTCTATTTTAGTTCTACAATTTTGCCCCTCCCATTCTTGGTTGTTTATGTTCCTCCATTTTTAGTTTGTCCCTCTCTCATTGGTAACTCCATGTGATGGTTTGCTTCCTCACTATCTCTCCCTTGCTCATCATTTCTTCCTTGCGATCCTCTTTCATGGTTTTTTTCTTTGCACATTCTCCATTTTCAATTAGCTTCCCTTCCCATCTATCATCCATTCCTTATCACCATTGCCTTCTCATTCTTTGTCTATACATGCCAATCCCCTGTCCTTTGTCTTTCTCACTTGTCCCATTCTTTCCATCATGATTCTTTATAATTGACTTTCAGTCGTTAATTTAAATTCCAATTCAACCGTCATTCACCGCCTCTCACGTTTAGATCTTGTAACCATTGCATTCTCAATATTATATCTCCTATGTGTCTTTCTTCTTATTGTTGACTTGCACTAAGAGCTAAATCAAGTCGTAAAAATTACAGAAAAGGGATTATCCAATATAAGAAATATAGACTATGACGCACAAATGATAAATAATGAAGGATGAATGAGAGGAACTGAAAAAGATATTCAATATTAGCTCCGATTCATCATTACAATAGTGTTTTCCTCTTTTATAGAGATTGCAAATGGTTATACTTCTTATTCGAGAAGAAGTGGTTGAGTGATTATATCAACCACCATCCAACCATAACTCAATCCCTAACAACTTTATATTATTATATAAACAAGCCTTATAATCTAACACCCCCTCTTAAGGCTTACATCACTCAAAACAAAACTCACTGAAAGCAAACACATATTGATACAATTAAAATAGAACTAGACATTCTTTAGAGGCTTCATCTTTTAAAATGATGCTTGTACCAATAAGACTCGTTCAAGCTATTGCCCATTCCCCCGAAAGGTATAGTCTCCTAGCTATGATCCAAGTTTCCCAGCATCATTAGACATCATTAGCACTTGAAATGTCTTGTAACCCTCATAAAGGTATGATGTCGAACTTCCAGATCCCGGGTCTCCCCTGAACTATTGGACAACAATCCCCGCATGCATGTCTCATAACCCTAATGAGGTATAGTTTCTACGATCCACAAATATCTTGGACTATTGAACAACGATTCGTCTTCCACTGCATCCCTCCCTGTCTTCAAAGTGCGGGTCCTCAGAGTCGTTCTGATTGTATTTTTACATATCTATATCTGGACAACCATCTTCAACTTGTTTGAGTTGCTGGAGTTGAGCAACAACTTTCATCATAGTAGGCCGTTCATTCTTTGTTGAGATTTGGGTACCTTGGGAAGTGGTCCCCTTGTCTCTAAACACAAAAGGGGAAATGTTTGACCCTCATGTTATTACTTTATGTTCTAATTTCACTTTGACTTTATTCACTTAAGTCATAAAGTGAAATTAGTCTCTTAAGTCTTAAAGTGACAATTAATTCACTTAAGTGTGAATTAATGAACATAAAGCAAACTTAGGAAACTTAAGTCGGTTTGTGAGATCTAATCTCACCCACTCATCTTGGAGAAAGGCTTAGAGTGAATCTGAGCCATTGGTTTTCTAGGTTAGCCTTATGGATTAGGCTAAGAGAGGCAAAGGAGGGAAAATAGATTAATTGTTCTCTTGTGTGATAGAGTGGAGAGGAAGAGAGGAGAACTAGGGTGCACTTGTTGAGGAGGGCGCAAGCTAGCTTGGAGAAACACTCATGGAGGCTAGGCGCACTTGTTGGATGGAGGGCGCACTTGTGTAGTAGGGGCGCAAGTCTAGCAGGCACGTTTTGGTAGAGGGCGCAGCCATTGTTTGAGGAGAGGTGCACCAAGAGAGGTGCATACTTGTTGTGGAGGAAGGGCGCACAATGTAATGAGGGCGCACTTCATTAGCAAGTCACTCAAGCAAGGAGAGGGCGCAAGTCTACACTAGCAGGTACAAAGGAAAGGGGTGCAAGTCTACACTAGCAGGTACAAAGGAAAGGGGCGCACAAGTCCAAAAGGGCGCGCCATCTTCAAGGAACTCCAAAGCAGATCTGAGATAGACTGCTGTTGTAACAGGTTCCATTGTTTCATTTCCTTTGAGAAATCCATATATACATCTCTCTCTTACTGGTTTTCCCCAAGGGGGCTTTTCCAGGGTCATGTTGACCAAAAAACCATGTGTTCATTTGTCATGTTTGCTTATTACTTTCAGCTGTAGGAGTTGTTAAGATCCTAGGAGGGTATTTGATGTTTTTGAGATATATGCATGTGCTAACTATGGCAGCCTAAACTATAATTTAACCCATGCAAAGAGAGCTCAAAATGACATCAAATCATAAGCCTAAAGGCAGTTTTTCAAGGGCAGAAAATTCAGACTGTGTGACTGTCCTAAAAACAGCAGAGTAACAGTTTGTTTACTTAAAACTTAGTGCCTAACAGCAGTTCAAAGAGAGACCTCTGTTGGCAGCCTTTTAGTACCTCAAAATTTTACATGGTATCAGAGCCTAAGGGCAAGAGAGTGTGCTGAATTTTGGAGCAGACAGTGGGCAGTTTATTTACACAGTTGGCAGCCTCATTTACACACCTGTGATTTGTGTGTTTGAGACAGTTTTCTTTTGTTCAGATCAGCATCAGTTTTGGTAGCAGTGGGCAGCCATGTCAATGGATAGATTAAGAGTGGAGGATAGGCTAGCAGGTCTAGGCAACTGGTCTCCTTGGAAAACAAGGATTGTGATGATTTTGGAGGAACTAGAGCTATTGGACATTGTTGGTGCTCCTGTGGTTCCTCCATCTCTTATTGCACCTTTGCTCGTGGCAAAGCTCAGGAAGAGGAATGTGCAGGCCAAGAGAACTATCCTTGATGCGGTAAAAGACCACATCATACCTCATATGACTGGTAAAGATTTTGCTTATGAGATGTGGGACTCATTATGCAAACTTTACCAGAGTCCTAACCAGAACCGAAAGATGGTGCTCCAGGAGAAGTTGAGGAGCATTAGGATGATCAAGGCTGAGATGGTTACCTCATACCTCTCGAGATTTACACAGACTCGTGATGAGTTGGCGACTGCTGGAGAGATAGTGGATCCCACGGTTTTGGTGAGGACAACCTTAAATGGCTTCTCCAAACCGTGGGAGAATTTTGTGCGAGGCATTGTGGCTAGAGAGAATATGCCCAGTTGGGAGAGGCTCTGGGATGACTTCGTACAAGAGGAGCTGAGGCATGGCTCCACATCTTCTAGTCAGCAACATGGTGGAGATGGTGAGGATGATCTTGCTCTTGTTGCAAAGGGCAAGAAGAAGGCAGGACAGGGTCCTAAGGGTGGGGCCAAGCAGCAACAACAACCTAGAGGACGTGAGCAGAAGAGAGACATGAGCAAAGCAAAGTGCTTTGCATGTCAGAAGATGGGACAGTATGCTGGACAATGTACTAATAGGAAGAAGAAGAAGAAGAAGAAGAAGGAGGGTGGCACAACAACTACAATAGATGAGGAGTTCACTGCTCAGTTTGAGAGGGAGTGTGCTTTCATAGTTTGTTGTTTGACAGTTGAGTCGCCATCGAATATTTGGTATATAAACAGTGGGGCATCGAGCCATATGTCAGGTGTGAGAGAGCATTTCACTGATCTCAGAGAAACTGAGATTAGGTTGGAGATTATGCTTGGAGATAACACCATTGTTAGGGCAGTGGGGCGTGGCACAGTAGCATTTCAGAGGTAGTCCAGGCCACCCATATCGTTCAGGGATGTGTTGTTTGTCCCTGGGCTGAAGAAGAATCTTATATTAGTTTCATCCCTAGAGGATAGGGGTCTTGAGGTGTCCTTAAGAGGGACAAAGGTCCTCATACACCCTAAGGGGTCCAGTATCGCCTCTAGGAAGGTGATTGGAGTACGGGATGGGAAACTGTATAGATTGCTTGTTTATCCATTGCATGCCTTGGCAACGAGTAGCAACAACAACAATAGTGAGTTGTGCGAGCTATGGCATCGTAGGATGGCTCATTTGCACCATGGAGCTCTGAGGTCACTGAGAGAGATTATGACAGGGATGCCACAGTTCAACATTGAGCACTAGGAGGTGTGTAGAGGGTGTGCTCTTGGGAAGTACACCAAGATTGTCTTTCCTAGCAGTGATAGCAGATCAACTGGAGTACTTGAGTTGATATACACAGATGTGTGTGGGCCTATGTCATGTGTTTCCTTGAGTGGATGCGAGTATTATGCTACTTTCATTGATGATCACTCCAGGAAGACTTGGATCTATTTCTTGAAGACCAAGAGTGAGGTCTTCAAGAGCTTCCAAGAGTTCAGAGCTCTTGTGGAGAACCAGATAATGGGGGCGAGTATACCTCCACGGAGTTTGCAGAGTTCTGTGCTGAGCAGGGTATCAGGAGGCAGCTGACCATTCCTTACAACACCCAACAGAACGGGGTTGTAGAGAGGAAGAACAAGGCCATAGTTGGTGCAGCGAGATCGATGCTGCATGATCATGCATTGCCTTTATTCCTATGGGCAGAGGCTTCTGGTATTGCAGTATATCTGTAGAACAAGAGTCCCAACAGAGTTTTGGGGAGGAAGACTCTTGAGGAGGCCTTCACTGGGAGGAGGCATGATGTTGAGCACTTGTGTATTTTTGGGTGCTTGACATACTCTCATGTCTCCTCAGAGAAGAGGACAAAGCTAGATCCCACAACGGGGAAGGGGATCTTAGTTGGTTACTCAGAGATCTCGAAGGCCTATCGTATCTACATACCAACACAGAGGAGAGTGGTGGTGAGGAGAGATGTTAGATTCGAGGAGGATAGAGCCTTTAGGAGATCACTTGAGTTGAGAGATAGAGTTGAGGAGGTCTCGCAGATTCAAAGTGATGCATCAGAGGGGACACAACCTCAGGTGTCTAGTGCACCAGTTTCAGGGGTGATTGGGTCACCTAGTGTAGCTTCAGGTTCACAGTTGCCAGGTATTCAGCCAGAGGGTGCAGATGCTTTAGGATCTCAGACTACGATATTGAGATCTGTGGATGAGATTGTTGGGTGTGGTGATGCTACTTCTCCATTGGTTACTCCAGGGAAGAGGAAACCGAGATGGTTTCAGGAGATCCTAAAGGAAGCCATGGAGAATGTAGGAGAGCCCAAGCAGTTGATGAGGGAGAGAAGAGCGCCAGAGAGGCTTGGGTCCTACTTGGCTATGGTGACGAGCATCATAGATGCAGAGCACACAACATCATAGATGCAGAGCCCACGACATTTGCGGCATGTTTGGCAAGAGGCCATGTAGGAGGAGTATGACTCCATCATGTGCAATGATGTGTGGGAGGTGGTGTTGAGGCATGTTGGGAAGTCAGTTGTGACTTCCAGGTGGTTGTATAAGACCAAGTATGCTGCAGATGGCAACATAGAGAAACACAAGGCCCGGTTTGTGGGAAGAGGATTCTCTCAGATAGAGGGAGTCAACTATGATGAGACGTTCGCACCAGTTGCGAGATACACTTCTATCCGGATCATTATTGCCATTGCAACATAGATGGGTTGGAGGATACATCAGATGGATGTAAAGATTGTTTTTTTGAATGGATTTATAGAGGAGGTGTACATAAAGTAGCCGTAGGGGTTTGAGGTGTTGGGGAGAAAGTCCCATGTGTGTCTTTTGAGAAAGGCACTTTATGGTCTGAAGCAAGCTCCAAGAGCTTGGTATTTGAGGATAGACGCTTATTTGCTTTAGATGGGGTTTGAGAAGAGTGAGGCATATCTTAACCTCTACTATATCATTCGAGGTGAGGATACACTCATTCTCATACTGTATGTGGATGATTTGTTCATCACAGGAGTAGAGCATCTCTTAGCTGATTGCAAGCGGGGCCTTGCATTAGAGTTTGAGATGACGAACATTGGGTTGATGCACTATTTCTTTGGCATGGAGGTGTGGCAAGAGGAGGGTCATATCTTTCTGGGAGAGGGGAAGTATGCTGCAGACATATTGAGCAGATTTCAGATGGAGGACTGCAAGCCCATGTCTACACCTATGGTCACCAACTGGAAGAAGCTTAGCGCTTCAGATTCTGAGTTGGTGGATGCTATGAGATACATGCAGTTGATTGGGTCTTTGATGCATCTGTTCAACACTAGACCATATATCTGTTTTGCTGTGAACACTCTCAGCCAGTACATGGTGGAGCCTAGGAGTGTTCATTGGATTGGGGCAAAACACGTTCTGAGGTACATTGCAGGATCAATGGATTTTGGATTGGACTATGTCAGAGGAGATGGGGTGAGTTTGGTTGGCTACATGTACTCAGACTGGGCAGGATGTGCCATTGACAGGAAGAGCACCTTAGAGTGCTGTTTTAGGTTGGGGTCAGTAATTGTTTCCTGGTTCACTCAAAAATAGAAGTCAGTAGCTTTGAGTTTGGTCAAGGCAGAGTACATGACAGCCAATCAAGCTAGTTGCGAGGCCATCTAGCTTTGTAAGTTATTGGTTGGGTTATTTGGTCGTGAGTTGAGTCTGACAATCATTCACTGTGATAATCAGAGTTGTATCAAATTCTCTGAGAATCCAGTGTTTCATGATAGGTCGAAGCATATTGAGATCAAATATCATTTCATCGGAGACTAGGTTCAGCATGGGGCAGTTTAGCTTCAATATATTTCGATTGATGAGCAGGTGGTAGATATTCTCACCAAGGCCTTGCCAAGGGGAAGCATGCCTATTTCAAAGATAATATGGGCTTGGTGAGAAACACTTTCCTCGATAAGAGGGAGTGTTGAGATTTGGGTACCTTGGGAAGTGGTCCCCTTGTGTTTGTCTCTAAACACAAAGGGGGAAATGTTTGACCCTCATGCTATTACTTTATGTTCTAATTTCACTTTGAGTTTATTCACTTAAGTCATAAAGTGAAATTAGTCACTTAAGTCATAAAGTGACATTTAATTCATTGAAGTGTGAATTAATGAACATAAAACAAACTTAGGAAACTTAAGTGGGTTTGTGAGATCTAATCTCACCCACTCATCTTGGAGAAAGGCTTAGAGTGATATGAGAGCAGGACAGATTCAGGGCACAGTGTGCAACAGTGATAAGGAGCGGCCTCATGGAGAGGCTAAGGGGATGACTATCACCTCCCTATCGAGCATTCCTAATTTTCATACATTCAGGATTATGGGAGGAGTACAGGGACAACGAGTCGTGATCTTGATTGATGGTGGGGCCACCCACAACTTCATTGACTCAGGATTAGTCAGGAAGTTGGTTTACCTACAATTGAAATTGGAGATTTCTGAGTGTTGGTGATAGGTAGACACAGTATGGCATGCACACAGAGGGTTCAACACCTAGAGCTGTCCATGGGCAACCATATAGTGGCGGATGATTTTTTTGTGTTGGATCTGGAGGACACAGATATCGTCTTGGGAGTATAGTGGCTTAGTATTTTAGGGACAATCTCTCAGGACTACCAAAAAATGAACACGGAGTTCAAGATTGTAGGAGGAAAAAGGGTAGTTCTAAGGGGCATGACCACTAATGCTCCTAAGGATGCTTCAACACAACAGAAGGAGATGGTGTTGGGACATGGTGGTATGCATAGCACAACAGTTAGAGAGTCGTAGCCAGTGATGAGGCGACAGTCTTATGAGGGGATATCCAAGTAGAGACAGTGGGCACATGGTACGGTTCATTCAGGGACATCTTCAGTCACAGATAGTGTGTGCACATTTATGGTGGGGAGCATACCAGTAGAGGTTATCACAGGGAAAGCCAGACCATTGGTCAACGACTTGGGGCACAGGTTCATGGTAGGAGGTAGGCTCGTAGAGGATGTTACATGGAGTGAGAGCCACATTAGGCAGAGCTTGGGTCAACGATTGCTTGAGGACAAACAATTTTGGGAAGGGAGAACTGTAATGTCCCTTTCCAAATGACTACATGGAGGATGACATATTAGCCTTTACACTCTCCCTGTAGGCTATAATTAGTGGAAAAGGGGACACTATGGAGATTAATTGATGTCACTAGCTTATTAAAGCTAAATTATAAAGGTGACATTAGTTAATTAAAATAAGGCTAGAAAGTGACTATGATTAATAAAGAAAATAACCTTAGAAGTCACTTCAATTATCGCATGTGATGGGCTCAACTATTTTATCTTCCATTATTCATCATCATGACCATTTCCGCACAACTTGCCTTTGGTTCCGTTGCATTCCGACGATTTCCGTAAAACGAGGTTATTATTGAGCATATTTTAATTAATTACACTAAATGTACTATTTGGAGCTTGTTTCTTGGAGAAATACCTTAAGTGTAATAGTTCGTTGGAACTGGGGTAAAAATATCTACAGGATAGGATACTGAATAGTGACTTCCAGTGGCGGGAGAAATCATAAAGGAAAATTAATCACTTTTTGGGGTTAAAAAGGTAAATAAATTAATAAAGTGATTTTAGAGAAAATATTAAAAGATGAATTAAAAGTCACTTAAGGAGAAAAACGGTGAGAGGGGTATAAAGAAGAGAGAGGGGCTCATTTCCTCTCATTATGCATGTTATGTTTTTGAGTTGAGATTGTGGAGAACTCAAGGAGCTTTGGAGGCTTAGGGTTTGGAGCAAAACCCTAGATCTAGTTTCAGTGGTGAGAGATCCACTCTAGCTAGAGGGTTTGGTTTCAGTGGGGAGATCTCACTCTAGCCAAATATTCTATAGGTATTCTTCTATAGGAATTGGAGTTACCATTGCATTCTCTTGTGGCACAAATCTTTTATTTTGCAGGGGCGAATTATTACTAGAGGGGTCGTATTTAGAGGCCAAGATTTTCATTTCTAGAGTTGGATTGAGCATTTATTTCTTAGGGCCGAATTGTACTCATCTTGGGTGAATTTTGGAGAAGGGTTTGAGTGCCATCCCTTCAGAAAATCAATTGATTAGTGGCTGGGCGAAATTATTGAAGCAGGGCGAATTATTGGCACTTGGTAGCTCGGGTATCATGTGGCAGATTGCATTCTTGGAGGAGATCTATTGTGGGTACCCTTTGGAGGGTTTCTAGAGTCGGTTTGTTGCAGATTTTTAGTGTTTGGAGCCTTCTACATCAGCCATATAATTTTGTATCAGATTTACATCAGATCTGTTCACCCATGTGTTGAGGTTAGCAAATTAAATAACAAAATCAGATCTGAGTTATTTTGGCTTCATTGTGTATGGGATTTTCTTAGTATTGTTTCCTATGTATTTCTTGTGCAATTTACATGTCATTTCATGTCAAAACAACCACCATACATAAGAAACAAAACCCATGATGAAAGCTACAGCCATATGTATGCAAAGTGTTTGACAAAACACTTCAACCAACCAGCTGCAAATAAACATAACAACAACCATAAATTCAGGACAATCACTCATTTGGAAGGGATTAGGTGTTGCAAATGATGTGTTTGACATAATCTTCAACCCTTAAACTTGAGTTAATTGGGACAACAAGTATTGAAGTGATTTCAAGGGAGTTGGGAGCTTGTATGCTAAGTGTTTGACGAAATTCCTCAACCACATAAATCTGATTTTTACATCAGATTTGGTTGGGGATAGTACAGTTAGCTTTATGGATTAGGCTAAGAGAGACAAAGGAGGGAAAATAGATTCACTGTTCACTTGTGTGATAGAGTGAAGGAGAGGAAGAGAGGAGAACTAGGGTGCACTTGTTGAGGAGGGCGCAAGCTAGCTTGGAGAAGCATTCATGGAGGCTAGTCACACTTGTTAGATGGAGGGCGCACTTGTGTAGTAGGGGCGCAAGTCTAGCAGACACGTTTTGGTAGAGGGTGCAGCCATTGTTTGAGGAGAGGCGCACCGAGAGAGGTGCATACTTGTTGTGGAGGAAGGGTGCACAAAGTAATGAGGGCGCACTTCATCAGCAAGTCACTCAAGCAAGGAGAGGGCGCAAGTCTACACTAGCAGGCACAAAGGAAAGGGGCACACAAGTCCAAAAGGGGGGCCGTCTTCAAGGAACTCCAAAGCAGATCTGAGATAGATTCTTGTTGTAACAGGTTCCATTGTTTCATTTCCTTTGTTTTACATTTGCTTTGAAAAGTCCATATATACATCTCTCTCTCTTACTGGTTTTCCCCAAGGGGGCTTTTCCAGGGTCATGTTGACCAAAAACCCATGTGTTCATTTGTCATGTTTGCTTATTGCTTTCAGCTGTAGGAGTTGTTAAGATCCTAGGAGGGTATTTGATGTTTTTGGGATATATGCACGTGCTAACTATGGCAGCCTAAACTATAATTTAACCCATGCAAAGAGAGCTCAAAAGGACATCAAATCATAAGCCTAAAGGCAGTTTTCCAAGGGCAGAAAATTCGGATTGTGTGACTGTCCTAAAAACAGCAGAGTAACAGTTTGTTTACTTGAAACTTAGTGCCTAACAGCAGGTCAAAGACAGAACTCTGTTGGCAGCCTTTTGTACCTCAAAATTTTACATCCTTCTCATAAGCAAGACATCTGAAATTCAATTCAACAACACCATTAACCATTGCCTTGACATGAGGCTTACAATCAATCTCCAGGTTTGGATCCACGAGCTTATGTAAAATCCCACATTGAATCTTGCACAAGGCTAAATTTGTGAGCCCGATATCTCTTTTCTCCCATGTTATGTCAATGGATTTCTTAGCGGATATTAGCTCTACCAGAACTACATTGAAGCTGTAAACATTGCTCTTGTCACCTATACTGTTCTGAGCCTCCTAAGGGCTCTCACACTGCAACCTAGATCTTTCTTGTATTTTCTTTTGAATTTGTAAGTAAAATGATTAAGTAAACAGTTGTCAAAGTCCTCACTGCCCAAATGGATATCTACTGTTGTGGCCTTTGAAGAGAAACAAGGTACTATCAGGCTGCTAAATCTGGTCTGTCTTTGACCAGATTTTAGCTCTAAGTTTGACTTTCCAAATCTGTCCTTTGCTGCCTTTTAGGACAGCAAACTGTTTGGTTACTTTCTGCTGATAATTTTTGTGGTTAAGTGTCCTTTTGAGGTGCCCTTGCAAGTGTTTTTCATACCAATGATTAGCACATACAATA
>SNQJ01S0249074.1:6005-18962 GCA_010110895.2 Picea sitchensis | reverse complement strand
TTTAGCCTTTCCTCAAGCTTAAGGAGAATTCAAGCAAAGCAGTTGGAGGACAAAGAAGAGGAGGAGCCCAGGATCAGGATTAAGGAGCGGTGGTCGATCTCTATCATTATTGTAAGTTGATTCATCTTGAGATTAATAAAAGAATACTTTTCCCGTCCCAATGCATGAGTTATATATGATTTATTCGATTTATGCTTAATCTCTAACCCTCAAGTATAAAAATAGCATGCATGCGTAGTGTTTTGTCTTGATTGCAGGATTGTTTTTGGAAGGAGTAGCGCAAGCAAGAGGACAAAGCGCAACGGAGGATCTACACCAAACATCAGTAAAAAGGTTAGTAGGTCCTTTCCATGCTTATATGTGAAAAAAGGGGTTTTAGTTTTGGGGTGATAGGTTAAAGGTCAGTTCTTAAAGGTCAAAATCTGCATGCAAGTTCAGCCCTAGCTTGCTAGTCCATAGGGTATTATTTCCCAACAACAGGTAGGACTAGAGGGGCATATCTTGCAGCCACTATGGCATCCATTTTGTTTCTAGGGGGATTAGCACCTGCCATAGGGATATGAGGTGGAGGAGAATTAGGAGGAGAAGGGGTTCGAATTGGGGAGATTGGGACTGAGCCTATGGGAGGAAAGGAAAGAAGCATAGGATTCGAAGAAAAGGCCAAATGGCCTGAAGGAAAATAGGTGTCTTCATCTGTAGCAACAACAACAGGATGAGGAGTGGTAAAGCACGGGGTGGGAAAATCTTTAGATGTAATGGGTCTAAACCACAGTACAATTTTAGGAGAGAGAGGAGTGTCAAGGGTTTCTCCCTCCAATCCCAAACCAGGAGGGGAAAACTCAACAGGAACACTCTCAAAATTTAAATTTCGTGAAACTCCAACATAAGGTATAACATGGGAATGAGAAGCAGAAATTGGAGTTTCTAAAGAAGGACAGTGGAAATTATCAGAAATACCTGGTTCAATAGTAGAAGTACCTTCCTGGAGGGCCTTTCCCTTTTTGACAATTTTCTTTGGGTCAGATTCAGGTGTTGCTAAAGGAAGCCATGTAGTAGACCTCACATGTCTGCTTCTAGAAGCCACAACTGAAACAATGGAGTCTCCATTAAATCCTCCTCAATGGAGTCACCACAGTTGAGTCACCAGGTGAACAGTTTCAATATTTAATGTACTAAGTTCTGATGCACCTTCACAACTTAGTAAGCTTTGTCGTTCAATCCCAGGGAAAATCTTCAATTTCATCCCCGGTAACGACACAAAAATGTTAGCACCAGAAGTCACCTCTGGATTGCAGTAGAGGTAAGCCCAATACCCATTAGTCTGTATGTCACAATGAATAAATTTAAGGGTGGTCTAACTTCAGTCAGTGATTTGCTACAGAATGGTGAGTAGGGGGAAGAACCTAAAGAAGACAAAGTGGTTTTCTATGGACGTCTGGTCTTTTGGCATCTAAAGGAGAAGAGAACTCGAAAGATAAGATCTTCTTGGATCAGAGCTACAGGGAACTAAATGAAATTATCATGAACTGAAACCAATCATACATCACAATTCAATGGTAATCGACCAACTGGATCGTCCATGCCCAGGTCATTCAGTGTTGGAAGGAAAGCAACACAGGGAACTGATTAAAACTGACAGTGGTGTCATTGTGATCAAACATACATCACACAAACACAACTATCCTCGACTGGATCTTCCATGCTCGAGTGTTCTAATACATCCATTACAAAGAGATGAAAAGGAAAATGACTTTCATTATACAAGAAGTCTCAAATACATAACATAACCAGAGAACAAGAGGCTTTTACTAAAGCTTTACAATCGGGAGCCCCTCTCAACCATCGACCCTTACAAAATATAAAACATGAGTATATATAGTCAGAACTGCTAACGTCCCCCAGGGACACAATGGGACCCCTACATTCAAATCTTTGTGTTTCTTCTCCTTCTGTCAGACTACACAGGCTTTCCTTTGTCAAACGAAAATCTAAGACAATATGGGCTTTGCAAGAAAATTTCATGACAGGGTGACCTTGGGCTGACAGCCTGCCTCCACGACCGATGCTTCCATGCTTCCTATTTATGGTTGAAATGAGGTTTCAATCACCTTCTTCAGCTTCATTAACTGCCCTTATTGGGATCAGGATGAGCCCAGATGTCCATGAATGCTCTTAGGCGGCACTCTTGACTTGCTGAGTTAAACTTGGCACCTTGAAACCATGTTGCCTTCCTCTGCTATTAATACAAATGCTCTCGACCCCTTTGGAATGGCTCTTTTCAACCGCCCCATGTGACTACGGGCCTTGACCTCACGCTTGTCTCGCATGATGTTTCGGGGTTTCTCATTTCTAGAGTTTTCACCCCATCTTGAATTCAATATCGCGATGCTTGAAATAGTGAAATGATTGCTGAGATCGATGGTTAGACTCGCTTCAAAATGGACAGCCATGATCGTTCCCTTAACAATATGAAACGTCGACTATGCGACGAGTGCTAGCCCGTTTTCCTGGACCTACTTCCTTTGTGACTGAGTGCTAGGACTATGGGCCCAATTTCTGGGAGCTTTCACGATTTTGCGTTTCGGGAGAAAGATGTGCTGCTCCTGGGAAACCTTCAATTCGCGAAATCACGAAATCAGGATTTCGCATTTCGGGGCTTCGGGCTATGGGTGCATTTTCGACGAGAAACCCGAACTCCCTATTCCCAAAATCACTAAAGTCAAATCAATGGCCCTCTGCTTCTCACAAACGGATGGCCTAGATCTTCCCCTTCGCGAATCAGGATTTTGTGATCCTTGATGCATAATCTTTCAACATTTGAAATCCTGATTCCCGCACTCGCTTGATTCCATATAAGACCTCTCTTAGTGCTGTGGCCTGCAATAATGAATAATTGGATGTCATGACTACGACTTGGGAAAAAAAAAAGACTCGGTAATAGAGGAAAAAAGAGAAGTAATCGGCCATAGGGGGAACAGGAAAGCTCGGGGCCGATATCTCTAAGGAAAATTTCGACAAGGAAAACCAGTAGACCAAAGGATGAAAGCAAACAACAAAGGAAAATATAGGTTGGGAGGAGAAATCTATGATCGGGTCTCCACAAAACGGGGGAAAAGACAGGCAAATCACAGACCTAGGACAAAATCACCATCCACCAGAACATGACAAGCTTAATCGCTAACACCCCCAACATTGACATGTGGCTCGTTTTGAGCCACCTAATCCTTTTGGGATTCCTTGATCTCCTTGGTGATCGTCTGGAAATTTTCCTTAAGCTCTGTTGCTTTTGTTAGTACCTGCACAGTCTTTTCCTTGATGTTGTCCACTACTTGGGCTGCTACTTCGTCGCTGATCAATTCTACACATTCTACCTGGGTCTGTGTTATATGTGTTTTATCTCCCTCTGCCTGTGCGATTACTTCTGCTACCCGTTCCTGCAATGGTTCTATTTGAGCCTGGCATTCCTGTTTCTGCATTTGCGCAATAATGAGTTTTGCCTGCATCTTCTTCATCTCCTGTGTCCCTCTGACTCGTTCTGGGATTGGTATGGTCTTCTTCCTCTGCTTGAGCTCTTGGATCACTGCATCGATCCTTTCCTCTTCCTCGTCCTAGTGTTGGAATTGTGGATCCTCCTCCAACCTTGTCCAAAGTTGTGTTGCTTTATCAAACAAGTCAGCTGCTATGCTAACCTACCGCTCTATCTCCTACAACTTCTATGTTGCTTCCTTCTTCCTTTGCTCCTTCACTGCTGGTGGAGTGGTTGGTATGAGCTGTTGTCAGAGATTCTTGATCTCCTTATGATATTCATCAATTTCTTGCGCAATCCGATCAATATTTTCCATGGTTGCAACTTCCTCATTTTGCACGACCTATGGAATCTTCTCATAAGTTCCTGCCACTTTATGCTCCAATCCTTTTAGGCGCTCCCTTTCCTCTGTGGTCTCAGATTTGGCCTTCTCATAGCCTACTTTCAATTCTTCTTGTTCCTTTGTAGCCTTCTTCAATTCGATTAAGTGTCTGCATGTGTGAGACTATACCTCATGGTTGATGCTCACCTGCAACCTATGGAATGCCCTTGATGGTATCCTTGTCAACACAAGTTGGAACTGGTTCAAGTATTTCAAGGGTGTCTGCCTCACAATTTCATCCATGTGCATAATGTTGGGGTTGATATGGAATGTTGTGTGTGGCTGCAGTATCCCCTTGTCTATCTATCGATCTTCATCTTGCACTATTCCTTATTTCTACAGTTTTGATGGCTCTATGACCCTGTTGCAACTTGCTATCTGTGCTTCCCCAAATTTGTTGAGGAAATCTCCCATTTCTGCCATCTCTTTCTGTAGTTTGTCCCTGTGGTGTGCTGCATGGTCAAAGTCCTATGCTAGACAATCCTGAAGCATTCTAGCGATCATTTCCCCATCGTCCTCTGTGATCGTATGGTCTGGTGATGTTCCTTGCACCTTTTATTTCTTTCACACACCTCCTATCTGTCTATCGATCTCTTCATTCCCCCTGATTCCTGCGTGTTGGGATTTGGGGCAGTATCCTGCGCTCCCTCGGCCCATTTATGTTGTCCATTGGTCAGTTGTGTAGTCTCTTTCTACCCCTTCTGGGTTCCTGTCTTCTTTGACCCTTCGTCTACCTAAGTCGGCTTGCCTTGGCCCATTCTTGGTTTCTTGGGCACTTGGATTTTCGAAGGCTGCATTTCTGTCTGCTCTGCCTCTCCTTCTGCTGTTCTTTCTGGTACTTCCCGGGCAATGGCTAGGATCCTCCATTCATTGGGCCATTCGCTGATGACCATGTTGTTGTCACCCTCTATGATGTAGTAGCGCATCTGTAGCCATTGTTTGTCTGGATCCTGCCTTGGTTGTATCCACATTGTTTTTCGTGTGGCCCAAAAATTGGCAATGTCTGCATATTGCGCGACAGCCTCTGGTGTTATTCTCCATGATCGACCGATAGATTCCTGTATGTCACGTAGGTATTCTTCAAATATGATCCCATTCTCCCTCTTATGCTTGGCATGCGACTCAGATCTCAGCAATAGGTACCTCGCTCCCGCTGGCTGTGGTCTAGTACAAAATATTACATACCCTGGTTCTCGGCATCCCATGAAGGCTATTAGGGTAATCATCCATGAGTAATGGAACTATGTGCCTAGGTCCTGCACATCCTTGCAGTCCTCTTGGAATAATTTCAATAGATATGGTGCCTAGCTCATTGAGGTGCCTTCTGCGCACTGAGCTGCAACTGGAGTGACTCCAGCTAGTACTTCCTCTTTGCGGAATTTTCTTAGCAATTTGCAGGCTAAGATTTTTGTTCCCAATTGTGTGGCTGCGTTGTTGATTTGTTTGATCATGATGTCTCTTGTTCCCTTAAAAATTCCATACTTATTCTTCATTTCCTCTGCCAACACTTTCTCCTTGGATTTGTCGTCCAAAATCAACGCGAGATCCATACCTCGGGTTGGTAACCCTGTGATTTGCACGATAAGCTCAACAGTTATGGGGATGGGTTTGTCCAACCATATGTCCCCTCCATGTGTGACTGCTAACAACTGCTTGACATAGGCTATTGTGTACTGGCCTCTGCCAAAATATTGTAGGGTCAACAGACCTAGATTCCTATTTTGTCCAATCTAGTTGCCCACTAGTATGGCTAGTTAATCGCTTCTCCCAGCCGAGTTGTGCCTATGGTCTCTATAAAGACCCTGCACGCAAGTTACAGGACTTGGTTTCATATGATATGTCATGGTATGAGTATTTTATCTTCTCAACGTGGCCCAGTAGGTCCGGTCCTACCTATACTCGATCTGGTATGCGTGGTAGAATAATTTCTGTTGCAGGTTTCTTGCGGGGTGAGCTCGGTATATGTACTTTGTCTTCCTACTGCGGTGGCTGGTTCGAAGGTCCAACAACTTCAGATTTCTCCCCTATCACCTATTCTAGCCAAGCCGAGGCATATTCAATGGTCTCCCCTGCTGGTTGTCCTGATATGGTCGTTTGAGACCCGTTTGGCTCGACTGCTGCTTCTGAATTTTGTGTCATTTCATTAACTTCCAGGGTTGCTTCGGTGCTTTCTGGTTTCACTTCCTTTTGGGTTTCTGCTTCCTTGTTCTGAGGCTCCTGCGCCTCTACTGGTGTATCCACTTTCATGGACTCTACTTGTGGCTACTGAATTTCTTCCACAATCAGTGTAGAATTCACCAGTATCATCTTTGGGGATGTGATTTCGTAGATATCGACGATCTCCGGCTACTGTTTTTCATTTTCTTCCAACGGTTTTCGTGACCTAGTTTGAACCCTAGTCGGTCTGGCAGGCCGGATTGCTTCTGCTGGCTTTGGTGGTGCCATAGTGGTGACTATCAAATTTTTTCTGAGTTCAAAGAACTTCTGTGAGCTCTGTAGTCTCTTTCTGTGCGTGTTGGCTGCTAGTAATCTCTCTCTGTTCTCCTTTCATGAATAGACTAACTGCTCCTGTGCTTGCGTGTTGTATGGGCTTGTCATGAAGCTTGTCGAGGACGTTTCCTCCATTATGCATTTAATACACCATAACTGTGGGTTCAATGTATCTACAACGGTTTCATACTTGCCATTATGCTTCTTTTCTGTCTCCAGTTGGCGCAATTAATGTGATGTCCCATCGGTCCTTGCCATTCTTTAATTCCACCTAGTGTTGTCCTATCATACTACGTTTTTTCGATTTTCCTTTTCCTGCTTGTTTTTCCTTTGCATATAACCGTTGCCCTTGCCTTTTTCGGATTCGTATTTTGCTGTTGTTGTTTTTGTTTTTTTTACTGCGCGGTGGGTGGTCGAATTTCCTGATACAACTTCAGTCAGGTCCCATTGATCATTCCTCTGAGTTCTACACCTACTAAATCTCTTAGTTGTACAACTCCTCTGTCTGTGACAGATTTTACTTCATATGGTCCTAACCAATGCATTCTAAGCTTTCCCAAGTGCCGAAGTGATTTGTTGTCATACATCAGTACTAGATCTCCTTCCTTGAACGTTTTCCTCTTGATGTGTCGATCGTGCCAAGATTTGTCTCTTGCTTTCTGCACTTGTTGATGGAATCCTTCCAAGATTTTGTCTTCCTCCATGGTCAATAGTTGATTCAGTCTCTCCTGTACTATGCCTCGTTCCGTCATTTATGTGATAGCTGCTATGCGCAAGCTGGGTACTAAAAATTCTAATGGCACTACTGCTTCTTGGCCATAAACTAGTTTGAATGGTGTGTGCCCTATCATATTTTTGCATGTAGTCCTGTATGCCCATAATATTGTTGGTATTTTGAGGTCCTAGTTGTCTCTGTTGGCCTTACAAATCTTTGTTAGTGCGTTCTCCAGAATTTTGTTGAAGGCTTCCACTGTGCCATTCGCCCATGGGTGATATGGTGTGCTCTTCTGGTGATGGACTTCAAACACTTTAATCATTGCGTGAATGGTGTTGTTTATGAAGTGCGTGCCTTGGTCACTCATCAAGACTCTTGGGCACCCAAATCTCATGATTACTTGTTCAAAAAAAAGTGTGTTGCTGTCTCTCCACTACAATCTTTTACTAGTGTGGCTTCTGCCCATCTTGTTAGATATTCCATCGCTGTAATAATGTATCTTTCCCCTGTCCTTTTGGATGGTGGGTTAATTGGGCCCACAAAGTCTATTGCCTATTTGTCGAATGCCTGTAATGTTACCTATGGTTGTAGTGGAATCTCATCTCTTCTATTGGGTTTTCCTACCCTTTGACAAACATCGCATCTTTGACAATACTCCTTTGAGTCTCTGTGAATCATTGGCCACCACAGTCCTACGCGTAATACCTTTTGCGTGGTAGATTTCCCTGCGTAGTGCCCTCCTACGATTCCCTTGTGGGCTTCTGCTAAAATTTTTGGTCTTTCATGATCTAATATGTATCTTCGCAAAATGTTATCTGCACCCATTTTATATAAGTGTCCTGCAATCATTTGATAGTCAGCTGCGCGATGGTATATTCTTGTGGCTCAATACCTGCAATCAAGTACCGAATGATATCTGCGAAGTGTTCATCAACAATCTTCACTGAGAATAATTGTGCATCCAGAAAGTTGTCTTCTACGTTCGTAGGTTCTTCTCCATTTGTGACTCTTGACAGGTGGTCAGGTCCTGCATTCAATTTTCTTGGTTTAACTATTACTTCAAAGTTGAATTCTTCAAATAACAGTAACCATCGACATATTCTCCCCCCCAACACTGGCTTGTTGACTAGGTATTTCAGGGATGAGCGGTCTATGAACATCTTAAAGTGTTTTCCTAATAAGTAATGCCTGCACTTCTGTAGTGCATAGACCATAGCTAGGCCTTCTCTTTCTGTTGTGTTATAATTCTGTTCTGAGTTTGATAAATTTCTGCTTGCAAATGCTATCGGGTGATCCAAGTCTCTCACTCCTGGATGCGCTAAGATAGCTCCAAGTGCTATCACTGATGCATCTACATGCACATGGAATGTCTTTTCCCAGTCTAGAAATACTAATATCGGCGTGGTAACCATCTTTTCTTTCAAAATATCCAGACCATGTTGACACTCATCGTTCCACTGAAACTTTGTATCCTTTCGTAACAAATTTTCCATGGGTGCAGTAATTTGTGCATAGCCTTTGATGAATTTCCTAACGTCGCTCTTAGCTGATTGACTATTCTTGGTGCTGACAACTTAACAATGACTGCGATCTTTGCCAGATCGACCAATAAACCTTGTTTGCATACTATATGGCCCAATAGTATCCCAAACGGTGTTCCAAATATCCATTTCTTGATGTTCAGTGATATCTGGCACTGTTTGCATATTTCTAACATCAGCCGTAAAAATTCCACATGGTTTTTCAACAGGCTATATACTGTCCAATCATTCAGGTATACTTCAAGAACTGATGGATGAATTCCTTAAATGCTGCAATGACCACTCTGGAAAATATTGCTATTGCGTTCTTCAGTCCAAATGACATGACTGTTTACTGATAAGATCCCCATTCTATCACGAACGTTGTCTTATGTCTATATTCCTGTGTTATTTTAATCTGATGGTAGCCTGAGAATCCATCAGTGAATGAGTACGATTCATGTCCTCCCACATTATCTAGCACTTCGTCTGTGAATGGTGTAGGGAATGGGTCGTGTAGGCATGCATCATTCAAATTCCTCAAGTTGATGCATATCTTGATTCCTCTTCCCTGTTTCCTATCCTGCACTACCATCAGACTTATCCATTTTGACTCATCAACTGATTCGATGATGTCGACTTCGAGCATCCTGTCGATCTCCTCTTTAACTTTCTGTTTATATATGGGGTTCAGTCTATAGGGTCGTTGTCTATAGGTCTCGCGTCAGGTCTAAGTGGTATCTTCATTTCTCCTAGTTCCTCGGCTATGCCCTTCATCTCTATAAATGTTGTGGGAAAGAGGTCACTGTATTCGCATAACAACTCTTTGATACTTTCTACTATTTGTTTATCCCAGTAATCCCGAATGATGGCCATTTTGGGCTTCTCCACTATCCTGATGTTAACTTTCTTTACCTTGGTTGGTGTGGAAATGACTTCTGATTCTATGGGTGGTCCTTCCACATCTCTTTCTCCTTCTGCTTCTTTGATCTGAATATCGCACGGATCATCTTCATCTGGTGCTTCTTCCTATACATGGTAACATGACAACAGTTCCTTGACCGTCTGCTTATTCTGTTGTTGCTCTTTTGTGATAAATTCTATTTCCAGTTCTTTGATGTATATCACTCCTCTGATCCGTTTGAGGGTTGCGTCTATGTTGGGGTTCTCATGTTCGAATGAGAAAGTGACTGTGAAGTTCTGTTGTAATGTCCTCCATGTTGTAGTTCATTTGTGTAATTCCTAGTCTGTGTACCAATTCACTGGTATGCCTTCGAGAGTATGTATGAAGTGATGAGGCCATTCCTCTGGTGGTGTCATCATCCACAACGTTTTACACACATTCAAGTGTTTTGTTGGTGTCCCATGTCCTTCATATTTCTATTGTTTGTTGTTTTTCTGTTCTGCGCCGAACCTTATGCACAGTAACAACTTACATTGATACCGATCTATGATTGTCTCCTTGTGTGCGCCCCACCATCTTGTGGGTGTGGCCTTCAATGCTAAGTCCAGTGCTAGCCGTCTCTGATTCTCTAAGAATTCATCTTCGTATTGTGTTAGTAATGTTTCCAGATCATTTAGTCCATGGAAACTGGGTGGTTCTATGATTTCTGTGCCTACCCACCTTACTGCGCGGTCTATCCTTGCACACCTTCTCGTGGATACTTCGTGTAGCCTCTGCTGCCAGTTTTCCAACCTGGTGTCTGAGTCTGTTGCACATGAAGTAATGCTTCACCAACTGAGTACCCCATTTGCAGTTGGGTTTACGTAATCCTCATCACGTGCAGTTGTTCAGTACAACTGGCCGATTTCCTCTAAGTCTAGACAAGTGGTTTCTACAAACCTCTCCCCTTCAGATGGATCTAATGGCGCTATGACCCTGTATTCTCCAGATTAAAATGTCATTTTCCTTGTTTTCAAATTGATTATGGACTGGTTTTCAAATGCCTAATCCAGACCAAGAAATGTCGGGTAAGGTGTTGTGCCATCTACTATTTCAATGACTTCAAAGTCTGCTTTCGTGTGCACTCCATCAAGATCTACTGTCACTCCTTTCAGTCTACCTATTGGCAGGACTCTATGCTAGTTTGCTAGTTTCAATTGGACATTTGAGTATCCTAGTGTTGGCTCTCCCATACATTGCCATGTCTTCTTTGTTAGTACATTCACTTCAGATCCTAGATCTAATATAATGTCTCCCATGTTGAAATCCCCAATGTTAGCATTCATTCAAAATTCCCTACTTGTTCTTCTCCTTGTGTGTAGGTGGTTAATGGTTTTTGGTTTTGGATTTTCATCTGTCTCACTGCTACATTTCTCTAGTATGTTTTGCAGTGTTTTCACCGATCAAGGATCACTTAATACTTTCATGCATGATTGAAAAAATCCTTTGATTGTACTTGTCCCATGGGTTGCATTCCGTTGGTATGATCCAGTGATGGAAACATCTCATATTCTGGGGCTTCCTTTCTTTGCTGTGTAGTTGAAGTCGACGATGTGTCCTCCTTCTGAAATTCTTGTCTTGCTTCTTTAAAGATCTCCTTTTCCTTTTGCATGTCGAAATGCTTCCTTAGTTCAATGTTCTTATTTACCCATTGGTTCGGCACTGGTTCCTGTCGAACTGCATCATTTCCTGTTTTCGTTCCTCCATGAGTGATTATGTTGATGTTTCTTCAGTCATCCCTTACTTCGACTGAAATCCACTAGACATTCTGATTGTTCTGGTTCCTCTTTTCTTGAATCTTTACTAGTAGTGTTAGGCATTCCTCTGTATTGTGGTCCGATGTGCAACAATACATACAAGTTGGTGGTGGAAGTGGACATTCCCATGCATAATGTCCCAGTTGCTGACAATTGTGACATGTAACTGGCCCTCTACCTCATCCGAAACCTCCTCTGGCTCGTCCTCCTCCTCAGTAGTCTGCTCGATCACCTCTCAACATGTTATACTGTGGTGCCTGATTGTACTGCATGATATTGTACTGGGGTTGTGTTGGGTTGTACTGTGGCTGCGCGTTATTGTATGGTTGTAGTGCAGTGTTATACTACTGTTGCGCAGTATTGTATGGAGCTGGGGCCTGATTGAACTGGGGCGCTTCTTGCCCATTCATCATTTCGGCCTGTACCCTATATGCATATGATGTTCTTTCCCACATCAACTCCATAGTTCTACAATCTTTATCGTCATGGCCCACTGATTTGCAAAAGGTGAAGTATGAACTCTTTGGGACTATCTAGTATTTTTGCATCATCATGAAGTGGTAAGGGTCGTGACCCGGTTTCTTGCATATTTCTCACCATATCCCTCCCGTTGGTAATGGGTTTGACATACCTGCTGCCATATACTACGTCAATGTTGGGCACTCGTTCTTGTGGTGTCCTTTCGTCTTGCATGTGGTGCACCAAACGAATTCTCGTTTGTCATTGTTCTTATTTTGGTTCAGCGGAAATGTTAGATTCTTCAAATCCTCCTTCAGTTCTTCGATAGTTGGGTCTGTCTGTTGGTACTGATTCTCTTCCAGTTGCAGGGATTCCTGCAGAGTCTCTTCCTGCATCTGAAACTTATGTTGTTGTAAAGGATATTTTAAGTGTGGTAGTAGTGAGTTGAAAAATAGGTGCTGATCCTGCACATCGGTCATAAGGTATTTGAGCTATCCCTTTAATCGCTTGAATCTATAATCAATCTCCCATATAAATTCTCCTGGGTTCCGTCTGATTTCGATCATCTTGTTCATGTATTGATCCTCTGAGATCGGATTTTGGAACTCATTAATCATAAAATTATTAATGTCGGCTAGTTTCCTTGTCATTCCTGGGGCATTGTTTGTATCTAGAATCATGTACCAGTCTAGTGCATAGTATCTTAGCGTAACTTCTAGCTGCACGAGTTTGGTATCTTCATCAGTGATTTGTTTTTCTTCCCAGATCTTTGCACAAATGAACAAATGCTTCTCAGGGTCTTCTGTTGCTTCTCCCTGAAATTCTGGTAATCAGATAGTGGGATTGTGTCCTGCCATTCTGAATAATGAACTACTACCTCCTCTACGCGGTGTAGATACTTGACTAGTGCTGCCCGAATTGGCTCCTCCAGTTGTTTCTCCTTGTGTAGATGTGCTTCCTGCTGTTGGACTTCCTCTGAAATTCGGTTGTCTAAAATATGGTGTTCTTGTTGATACTGAGAGGGGGGTGAATCAGTATCCAATACAATTTAAAAAGCTTTTTCAACTTATACTTAAACCATTCAATTATATCCAATGAGCAATGAACAATAGTATAAGAGTTACACCAATACACCACAATACACCATGCACAATATATGAGAAAT
>SNQJ01S0249073.1:0-12957 GCA_010110895.2 Picea sitchensis | reverse complement strand
AGGATGGAGATCAACGGCCAGGATCTATTTTTAGAGCTTTGTAAAAAGAAAAGAATCGACAACTAGGATTCATTTTCGCATATTAGTGAAGTTGAAGAGTTGAGGGTCAAGATCATTTTGAATGGGAGATGGAAAACCCAGATCGTTTGGGATTTGGTCGAACATTTATGAGTGTTGAAGTTCACCAAGAGAAATTGTCAATGGTCAATGATCAAATTGTTGAGATTTTGTGAATAGTTTTAGTTTTTTGTAACATACCCAGCCACTCATAGGTTGGCCACACTACTTCAAAATTGGCTTCTGAACTAATTTTGAATTCTAATGAATTTTTAATTAATAAAGAGGCATGAAATATTCACATGCAGAGATCAAGATTCATGCTACAACATAAAAGAAATTAATATAATTCCATACACGGACATAACCAGCAAGCATGCACATTATAAAAATGAATCTGACAGATAATAATTAATACACAACAAAATAAATACACAGGTAAATAAAACCATGACATAGAGCACTTATCTTTAATGAAACAAATAACCAACTAGTTGCAGACCAAGGACGTTCCACCAAACCATAGACATTGTTGTTCTAAGTCTCAATAGGAATGTCACCCCCAAGCCAGGGTTATGAATCCACAAGGACTATTCTAGAGTGTCACTCAGCTTCCCAACCCAGTTAGCACTCAAGCTCTCACAAGCTTCTCAACACACACAACAATCCAAAGTACACCATCTCTCTTCTATCCATCCTGAAAAACTCAAGAGAATGGACCCCCTTCTCTACCACGCAGTCCCTCTGGCTATCCACCTCCTCCCAGGGCTCCAGTGCATATGGTCAAGAATCTTCATGTTGGGACTCTTAGGATTCACAGTTGTGAGAAAAACTTAACACATGCCAAAGCATCTCATACATGCAGGCATTAATTCATGGTTGGAATACACCAGCAGCCATTACATCCAGCATAACCATGGCTCCTCTCCAACAATTCGTTTTTCTTTCCCAAGCCAATATCAAAATGAATGAAGAATGAAGAGTGGATGAAAGAATGAATGGAGAGAGAATAGAATGAAATGTGTGAACAATGAACAATGAGTGAGTGAGTGAGTGAACCCCCAAACAGACCAAAGATGGGTTTATATATTTTTTGGAATTAAAGAACCACATGGACTTCCCCCAAGAAGCTCATGTAACTGATATTCTCCATTAAAACAAAAATGGGAAAATAAAATATAAAACAAATACTTAGCCCCTCAAGCCCCCTCTCTTATGGAATCATATCCCTCTATAACTCTTGTCAATTTTCATCTAGTAGCCACTGATGTATTTATTATTAATAATGATCAAAACATTACGTTTCTTAGGCACACTGGCCTTTTTAATTTGTTTGGGCACTTTTTCCTTTCATAAATTAACAAAATACATTATTTAATATGGGGCTCAAAATTGGGGTATTACATTCCCCTCCCCCTTATTTTGGCATTGTCCTCAGTGCATATACAAAACAGAAATCAAAATTTCAAAATTTATTCAAAAATTTGTGGGTACTCTACCTACATGGCACCTCCGTGCTCCCAAGTAGCATCTTTAGGACTGCAGTAGGTCCACTGGACTTTAACCAGCTCTATAACTCGATTCCGAAGAATTTTGACTTCTTTGTCCAGTATCTACATTGGTTGGACCTGAAATTCTCCCTCTATCTCTACTTGAACCAGATTCCAATCAATAACATGGTTAGGATCATGTACATGTTTTTTTAGCAAAGAGACATGAAATATATTATGCACATTCATGGAAGCAGGCAATGCAAGCATGTATGCAGTTGGTCGTATTCTGTCCAATATCTCAAATGGACCACAGAATGTGGTTGTTAGCTTTGTACAACTACCCAGCTTCAAAGAGCTCTTCTTGGACTTCACTTTTAAAATCACATGCTCCCCCACTTTGAATTCTCTATATGTCTTGTTCTTATCTGCATAAATTTCATGTCTATCTTGAGTTGCCTTTAAATTCGGCTTAATTCTAACCATCTGGTATTCCATATCTTTGAGAAATTCTGGCCCAAGTACCACTCTATATGTTTGGTTGTCCCAACTCACTAGAGTATTTCATTTCCTACCATACAAAGCTTCAAATTGGCTCATTTTCAATGAAGCTTGATACCCATTATTATAGGAAAACTCAACCAAGTGCAATTAATCTTCCCACTTAGATGGCTTATCCATCACATACATTCTCAACATGTCTCTGATTACTTGGTTGACTCTCTTTGTCTGCCCATCTGACTGTGGATGGTATGTTGTGTTAAATTTTATATTTGTACTAAATACTTTAAACAATCCCCTCCATAAATTTGAAGTAAACTTTGAATCTCCATCTGAAACAATTGCCTTAGGTATCCCATGCAACCTATCAATCTGCCTCATGTAAATTTATGCAATATCGGTTGTTGTATGCATCATTTTTACAGGAACAAAATGAGTGGCTTTTGTCAATGTATCAACAACTACCATGATTGAATCATGTTGTCTTTTTGTCCTAGGAAATTTAGTTATAAAATCAATGGTTACCACTTCCCATTTCTTCTCTGGAATTGGTAATGGTTGGAGCAAACTCGTTGGGTGCCTATGTTCAACCTTCACTCTCTGACATTCCATACATTTGGAAATGTAATCAACAACATCTTTCTTCATTCCTAGCCAAAAGAATTGGATTCTTATTGCTGCAATTATTTTCGGTTAACCGGGATGTCCATCATATGGAACATTATGCATTTCTTTTAATACCAAATTCCTAAGTTCTTTGGAACTAGGAACATAAATTCTATTTTTTTGCATAAGTAATCCACCTTCCTTAATCTCATATTCTTTACTTTTATGTTGTACATTTTCTTGTTGTAAGCTTTATTTTACATGTAGGTAATGTTGATCCGTAACAACAACATCTAAGATTATTCTCTTTAAATTTGTTTAATGCATACTAACAACTATAACATGCATGAGATGTACTCTTCTACTAAGTGCATCAAAAACTTTATTTTATTTTCCTTTGATATGCTTGATGTCAAAATCGTATTCGTTTAAAAATTCCAACCATCTCATTTTCCTGGCATTCAAAGTTGGTTGTTCAAAAAGATATTTTAGACCACTACGGTCTATTCTCAATTCAAATCTCTTACCCATGAGATAATGCCTCCACATATTCAATGTGTGAACAATGGCAACAAGCTCCAAGTCATGTGTGGCATAGTTCCTCTCATGTTCTTTAATCTTTCTAGACTCATAACCAATGACATGTCCATTTTGAGTGAGGACTCCACCAAGTCCTTCCTTGCATACATCTATACATACCACAAAACTTTCATTTGGGTCAGAAATCTTTAAAACATATGCACCAGTAAGTAATTCTTTCAAAAAATTAAAGTCATCTTCACACTCAGATGTCTATTCAAATTTAATTCCCTTATTTTGCACAGAAGTGATGGGATGAGAAATCTTATAGGCCTGCTATAAATCTTCTGTAATAACCAACTAATCCCATAAAGGATCTGACTTCTAAAACATTTATGGGTGTTGGCCATCCTCTAATGGCTTCAATATTCTCTGGATCGACTTATATGCCTTGTTCTGAAATAATGTTTCCCAAGTAATGGATTTGTTCTTGGTAAAAAGAACACTTACTAAGCTTGGCATACAAATGATGTTCCCTCAACACTTGCAATACCAATATTAGGTGATATCCGTGCTCTTCCTCTAACTTAGAATAGATAAGTATGTCATCCAGGAATACTATGTCAAACGTATCCAAATAATTTTTGAATATGTCATTCATTAAACACATAAAGACAGTTGGTTCATTGGACAGTCTGTTGAGGAAAAGGTATGAAATACCTTAGTCAATCATTTTCAAATATTGCCTGGCTAGGACAAGATAGTCGGGAATATCACCCTATGCTTTATAGCCTCAAAAAAAAAATTTCCCAATCCACAAGTGTTTAGGTTGATTTATTAATGAAAAAAATGTTGCAAAATCAAATAAAATTTTATTTTAATTTCTGGAATGTATACAGATTACAGAAGGCAAATATGGAGATCAAAAAGCAAAAGTAAACATAAATACACACAAATGAGACAGAATAGCAATCTGATTTATTCCATTATGAGATATCAAAAATGTTTTTCTCTTTACAAAACCCCTGTGAGGGCATGGACCAAAGTCTAATTTATAGATCCCCAATGAACACCATACAAAAGGACTCTGACAAGAAGTAAAAACTGAAATTTATAATTTGGATCATCTAGCCACAGACTGTTTCCAATTTGACTCTGCAAAATATCATTTATCAACTATGAAACTTAATCCACAAACAGACAAGAATACACAGACTATCAAGGATGAATCAACACCTCTAAAACAAGCATCTGAATGATTTGGTTCAGTTTTGAACTTTGTTGTCTACAACAGGACCCTGTTGTCAAAAAGAGAATTAGGCTTTGAATAAACTCAAGAATGAATGAAAACTGAACTATCTCATGAAACCAAAAAAGCAAACCTTAGTCTTGCTTTCTCCTTCTATTATCCTCGTGTTTCTTCTTCTCATTTAGATTTTATGCTTTCCAAATAAGTTGAAGTAGTTTAACTACTTTCTTTAGTTAAGTTAGTTTGACTTAACTAATGTAGTTTATGAGAAAAAATAAAGTAATAATAGTTAAGGGTCTTTAATTAATAATAACTAGGTAGGTGGGACCCCTTGTGACTCTCGTCTTTTTTTTTTTCAAAATTATAAAATATAATACAAATGGATAATCATTTCAACACATGCCACCCTTGTAACTCCCTTAGATACCTTCAAAATTGAATATTTGAATATCAGATATAATTTAAGTCATATCGAAAAATATATAAATATCCAAATTATCCAAAAAAGAGCTTGTTGTCCAAACTTTCTACAGACCATTAACACTGTATTTATCAACTCAAAACATAAAAACACATAAACTAAAAGCCATACTTTCCACTCTAAGAGACAATTTTTATTTTATCACTGTTGTCCCCCTTTGATTTCCCGGAAGTAGCCCATGGTTGATTTGAACCTTGAGGTTGTATTTCATTGATTACATGGGAACAATCATCCTTCAAATACATGCGGGAGGACATGGATTTTGAGGAATCATTTGAGGGAGAGCAAGGGGAGGAAACAACTTTTTCTTTATCTTGCACAAGGGGAATATCAGTTTTAAGTCTTGTACTAACATGTGAAGATTGGACAGGTGAATCAATAGGAGCAATCTGAACATTAGGATTGACAGGTGGTGGAGGAGGTAATGAAAAATTGGGCTAGCCATGATGGTGAGAGACAGTTGGGTTGACAATCTCTTTCCATCCATCATTTGCAGGGACTTCTTGTTGCAAGGACACATGAGGAGGAACAGGAATGACAGGGATGTTCTGAGGCTGGAAGGGGGGTATCTTTGGTCGAAGTTATATTATTCCTTGCCCAATCCAATTAAAGAACCTAGCTTGGAACAATTGGTTCAGTTCCTGGGGATCAATATCAAAATGAATGGAAAATCTAGGCCTTTTAGGCCCTCTGTTCCAATTTCCTCTTCCTCTGTTATTTCTTCCACGGCTTCCCCTAATGAAGAAACTCATCATGTAGCACCAGTTCATTAGTAACTAAGCCCATAATAAACCATACCTGACATTCTACTTGAATGAATCAAAAATTGGCTCAGAAATTGACACAAGATACATGCAAATCCATCCATAACAAACCATTTAATAATCGTCAAGTGAGAAAGGGGTGATAGGGTTCATGGGACATATGGAGGGAGTGTAATGAGAGAAAAGTGGTATAATGATAGGGAATAAATACACGAATATTGCTCAGCAATTAATTAAATAATTTTACTGTGTAATAAAATACCAAAATATCAGTTTCCAGCCACTCTTGTGTTATCTCTTGTGTCGTTGTTACATAGACCTTTTTTAATTTATTTCAAAGACCATGTTTTTCATAATGAAATTGGGATTATGAGGGGGGTATAAGGAGTGAAAAGTGGTAAAATGATAGGGACATAATATGGACATTTTTCATATAAAAATAAATCAAAATAAACAATCAAACATATATCTGTTCAGACCTCCAAAGTTCAGCAGTATTCACTTTTCAAAACCACAATTTAAACTATTACTTCCTTTACAGATTGCTCGTTGGCTTCCAAACAATAATTCATATGCCCAGAAATACTCAATTACAATAGCCTTTTTCATCTATATAATATTTATATAGCAGTCCTAACAACAACATTGCAATTGATATGATGAACCACAATAACCCTTTGAGCCACAACCATTTATAATTCCAATGCTAAATATTTTTTCTTTAAAACCAATAGAAAAATGAATAGTTCTTATAGCCATTTATATCCAATACTTATTCTTTAAAATCAATAAGAACATGCAAAATATTTAACACCACTTGTCCATTATTTAAATATTATTTGACACAAGCAAATTAGGCATTGAAACTCTTAATTGGGCCCCAATTAGTTCACACACACGTGTCAATCAACATAAGGATTGAACCGAATAACATTCAACACTTCGAACCCAAGATTCAAATAGGTAATTTAGGAACAGACTTCTTCTAGAATTTCCCAATGAGGAATAGAACCAAATCGTGCCCAACAGACCAAGCACGCACAGTGACCATCAACCATATTAATATATTAAAATGATCTCAAGATCATATTTAGGGTTTAAACATAGCAAGTGGAGGGTAAGAACAGGTGGCTTGATCAGAGGATTAAGTCCTTAAAAAATCAAACAGCTAGTGCCTTTCAAAATTACCACGAACACATAACATGTAACACTACTCTTGACTGTGAAGGTTACCAAAATGACAGTCAGCCACCTCCAATAGGGAACGAAAAGAAGAGAACCTCTTAACAACATTGTAATGTGAGCGTCCAAGCACAACCCCTGTCCAACCAAAAGCATGTATAATGCTTCCATTTAACTTTTGGGTGATGTTAAACCCAACTGTGCAATGATTTCTAGGCGACAATGTCAGTGAGGGAAACGTTGTGATAGCTAACAGCTCGGGGCTTTTCCAAGTCAAGGAAAAAAACACTTTAAACTTTCAACAGTTCACATTGCATATGTTGTACCTAGGTCTACACCCCTGCCTCTCCTCTCTCTTCTCCCTATGGTTTCATCAATTTTTCCTTCTTCGGGTTGGTTAAGTCAGTTCCCATTGTTGAGCAACTTGGTTCTTATTCGTTTCTTTCTTGTTTGAGTCCTTGCGCATTTCTGTTTCTGTTATTCTTGAAAGATAAAATACATGTCGTATTTGGTTTGAAATTCTTATCATCGCGTTTTCAATTGATTGATCTCACAACTAGTCGACCAAGCCTTTTATATGCACAGGAAACGCCCGTGGACAAACGCAGCAATTCAGAATGGTCATTTTCGGGCCCGGATTGTCAAAACGAACAGACTAATTTTCAACGGTAAAGATCCATCAGGCCAATCAGATGAACAAATATCATCCATTTGGGGGTGCAGAATCACACGGAGTTTAACATCAAGAATTATCCGAAGTCCCGAACTCCTGAAGTATTTAACACAGCTTAAGCTCGAGTTAATTAGTGATAAGCATTAGCTAATCACTTCGCGAAATCATCACTTCGGGAGATTTTCATACTTTACATCTAGAAACTGTCGAAGAGCCGAAGTGTCGAAGTATCCAAAGAACCGAAGAGCCAAAGATTCGAAGAGTCGAAGTGTCGAAGTAGCTGAAGAGCCAAAGAGCCAAAGAGCCAAATCACATGGCACTCATCGGTCATGACATGTGGAGACAGGTCATTCACTTCGGCGATTTTCCTCCGGGAGATTTCCAAGCAAAACATTTGAAACTCCCAAAGCCCAAATTTTCGAAGAGAATCTGGACCATTCATCAGCAATGACACATGGCAACAAATCATTCACTTTGGAGATTTTCCTCTAGGATATTTCCAAGAAAAACATCTGAAACTCCAGAAGCCCGAATTTTCGAAGAGAATCTGGACCGTTCATTAGCACGGACATGTGGAGGAAGATCATTCCCTTTGGCGATTTTCCTCCTAGATATTTTCATGCTTCACATTCGAAACTCCTAAAGCCCAAACTCATGAAGCAAATATGGACTGTTGATCTCACATCAACAAGAAACGTTGATCCTTCCAGCAGGTAAATATCACTCGGATCACAGATCATAATCAGGTCGACGACCACACTTCATTACAGGGATGTAAACTTCCCAGACGTTAATTTTCTAGAGCGGTATCGCAATTGGAACCATGGTATTGTTGGAAGGGTATGTGGTGGGTTGTGGGCGATTGCGGGCCCAAAAGCGGTGTGGACCCAAAACACCCTCAACAACTTCCACAATCATGACATCAGGTCATCGCGTCACCTCCACGTCACCTCAACTCATTCCAATCACTACTCTCGCTCCTCTCGCCACCCAAAACTTGTCCTCCACTCACCTCCACTTCATCTACATCCACATCACCTCCACTCACACTCTCGTTACCGCTCTGCTTTCACCACCTGTTCCCCCGACTACTCCCCATATCACCTATCACGTCCATGCATCCTGTCTTCCTGTTGGATGCTTTCCTCCATGTCTTCCTTTTCATGACCATCTCATCATGGAGAAAGCAAGAATAAGGGCCAGTTATAGTCGATACAGAGTGCACTTAGCTTCTGAAATCTCAAACACAGACAGAGAGTTAAGACTCAATCCCAGGTCGATGCAGAATAGCTCCAAGATACTTCAAACAGACTACCTCTTCCTCAAGCAGAGATCTACTCATGCAGCCAGTTGTCTTCAATGGCCTCCAACAGCTCGCAAGGATGCCATTACTCTATTTTGTCACTCCGGGTCTTTTTCTGCCAATCTTAGTTCCTCCAACACATGCATCAGTTATGTCTCAGAGACAGTAGTAGTTTTTAGTCGATTAATTCCATCATTTTCTTATATTAGGGACAAGAGTGGTCCTCTGTGTGTGATAAGAACCACTCTTGTTGATTAAATTCTAGTGTCATAGTCAAGTTAATAATTTGTACTATGAACAGTTACCTAAAATAAGGTCTTAGTCCCCTAAGGACAAGAACCTCTGCAACTCTATTAAATAAGGGGTCTTTGAATGTTTTGAGGGTCGGATTTTTGGGGAAAGAATAACAATACATCAGAGTGGTTGGACCCATTCTATGCATGGATTAAATCTCTCTACCTGGTGAACATACTCTTGATGACAGTGTTTCATTCAAATCTTCATGTGTTTTTGTTCTTATCTTGAATGCAGTTTTTTATTTGTGAAATGTACATTTCATTTCCTTTCAGCTATTGTATAACTTATTTTTACTGATATGCAACCTGTCAAACAACTAATTCTTTGGTGAATATTCGTTTTTATTGCAACCTGTGGGAGTAATTGTGTTTTTGATACATGTTTAATGTCTTGAAATGATATTTTAAGTATTGAACTTCTTGCAGCAGATTATTCAATGAGTAGTTTGTTGTTTCCCCTTGTTTTCTATTATTTCATTGGTCTGTCATTAGTGTGCCACCATCCAAGGAGAACCCTCATCCATACCATTCTACCAACCCAACCTTTCTTTTGTCTTGATAGAATAAGCCGCTGACCAACCAACAAAAAATTAAAAGAAACAATCATTCTAAACTAATAGGTGTCCTAGATTTTCCCTTTAGCGGTCAGGTGCAAACTTTAGAACCAACGTCTTATGGTGTAGTTGTCGGGGAATAGAGTAACGAAATATATTTCCCTAGAAAAACGACAATTGATCAGTTCTGACCTTTGAAGGTGAACAAAGATCAGACACAGATAGACTTCCATATTTCACCTGATGACTTCACTGAGTAAAATTTAAAGAAGAAATATTGTCACCAAGAAAAGGATTCAACAGATCCAAATCTGAAAACAACAAAGCCAAGAAAGCTCATTCTAACCTTGAGAGTAACACAATAGTCTCTAATCCAGAAAGGCAACTAAGAAAATCCATAGTAGCTCATATATATACTTCCCCCCTCAAGGGTAAAGATGCACACAAAGAGCCTACGTCTAATCACAATCACAAGCAATTAGAATTTTCTATCCCTGAGAATCATAATTCCAAAGGGGCTCAGACATCTTCAACTCCTGATTCCACTTCATTATCCAGTCCTGCATCCACCCCTGTATCTCCCATAAATTTATAGATCCCTATTATTCAAACCATGGTTGTTAACAGGATGGATGCCATAATTGCTGCCAGATATGCACCCATAGTTCTGCTTGTAGCCTTGCATGCCTTCCCAACCACATATTACATGAAATATTTACCAAGATATAATGGGGAAGGTGAGGTAGATGTTGAGGAACATCTGGTAGCCTTTTATAGCTTTGCAGACAAATTTAACATTGATTATGCAGATGTGTGGATGAGGTTGTTCATACAGAGTCTAGATGGGGAAGTAAGAAAATGGTTCATAGGTATTCCTCCAGCCTCCATTTTAGATATTGAGGCGCTTGATGAAACTTTCATAAAGCAATGGGGAGATAGGAGAGATTACCTCTACTGCAGCACTGAGTTTATGGCCCTAAAGAGAAATAATGGTGAATCTATTTCATATTTCACCAAGAGATTCAATAAGATGTATGGTAGAATCACATATGATATCAAACCAACCGAAGCCTCTGCCAAGATCACCTATGCTAATGCATTTGATGCAGAGTTCTCCCTCCTCCTGAGAGAGAGAAGATCAACCACACTATTTTCCATGCAGGAATCAACCATTGAAGTTGAATCTAATATTTTGGCATCAGACAGACTAAAGACTAGATATGATAAAGAGAATAAAAAACATAGAGAGGATCCCCCTACCTCCTCTAACTCAGCCACATCTGATCCAAAACTTGAGGAAATGACCAAAACTTGGAAAGATCTAACTTCTAAAATAGCCAAGCTAAAATGGGAATCCAAACAGTCGAACAGAGATTTTCAAGGGGCTGGAAATAGAAATCAATATTAGTTCAGAAGGCCTAATGATTCCTCTCAAATAATGCAGAAAGAAAGAATAAATGTTGATGATCAAAGTGTAGTACTTCCTTTCCAAAACAATCAGATTGAGGAGATGGATGCAGACAGTGATGTTTTGGATGACACTGTTGTGATTTTTAATGAAACAGATTACTATACCAGTCACTTAACATAGCAAGAATATGAGGTAGCACAATTGTCAAATCAATTTGATTATCAGATAGCGGAGGAGGGAGTTATTCAAGGTCAGCCCAAGAATAAATATGATTTGAGGGCGAGAGCAGGAGCTTCCAAGGCCACTACCTCTGATCAAAACAAACAATTTGAAGTTCCTCCCAAGACAAATCCAAGTAAGGGTATGTCATCTAAAGGTCACCCACCTCCCCCATCAAAACCTGTTGTCCCTAAAATAAAGGAAGTTGATAATCCACCAACCTCTTTCAGCCTGGAACATGAGTTGAGCAAAATTAAGATCCATGTACCTTTGACATAATTGTTAAAAAATGAGCCTTTCAAGAAATCCATCATGAAATTTCTGCGGCCAACTCCTTCTAGTGTATCTTCTGATGTCATTAGTCTGCAGGAGCCATTACTGTGGGTCCACACATTGAGGATGGCTCTTATGCTTCTCCTCCTTTCTATATATCTTTGAATTTCCATGATAAGATCCTGCATAACTGTCTTATGGACTCAAGAGCCTCTCACAATGTCATGCCCAAAGTTGTTATGGAAGAACTAGGTCTGGAGATTACCAAGCCTTACCAAGACATGTACTCCTTTGATTCTAAGAAAGTAAAATTTATGGAATTGATAAAGGATATGGTGGTTTCTCTAGCACAATTACCCATGAAGAGTGTAGTGATGGACATTGTTGTAGCAGACATTCCCCCAAATTTTGGTATGCTTTTATCCAGAACTTGGGCTAAGAAGGTTGGAGGATCATTAGAAATGGACCTCACATGTGCCATCATTCCTATGTTTGGAGGTGAACATAGGAGGCTATACAGAGAGGTGAGGTTATCCTACAATGTCAGTGACCATCAGAACCCAATCAATCACCTAATGTATGTTGTTGAGGATGAGATTGGCTCATCTGTATTTCATTTAAATGATGATGAACCTGAGACATCAGTTAGCCAATGCAAAGATCGGGCACTAACAAGTCAAAAAAATAGAGTGTGGAATATGTATTTCAATGGATCTTCATCAAAAGAAGGATCTAGTGCAGGTATTCTCCTTATTTCCCCTTCAGAAGAAGTAATAATTATAAGATGGATTTTGAAACTACTAACAATATAGTTGAATATGAAGCTCTGGTATTGGGATTGAGGGATGCCAAAGACATGGTCATCGATTCTTTAGAATTTTTCGATGATTCTGAGTTGGCCATCAATCAAGTGAGGAACATCTATCAAAATAAGCAACAGAGGCTCAAGCAGTACAAAAACGAGGTATGGGATCTGATCGATAACTTATTTCTAGAATTCAACATTTCCTTTATTCACAGAGAACAAAATCAGAAGGCAGACTCTTTGGCCTTAGTTACCATCACTTTCAAGCCTCCCATTGGCCCAAATATCAAATATCAGGTGGAAATCAGACATAGAACAACCATACCAGACAACATAAAGCATTGGCAAGTCTTTAGTGATGATCTAGAACTGCAGAGATTTCTACACACCAGTGATGAATTCTCCAATATATCAATTGATCAAGAGGACCAAGAAGGGGATGATAAATTAGAAGATCAACATGCATCTCCTCTATCGAAGACAGTGGTTGGTCATAATATTTTGGAGCTAAAAACCAACCATATTCCAAAAGGAATAGTGCCTTTGGAGAGATTGTTTGACAGTAATGATGTTT
>SNQJ01S0249071.1:0-12957 GCA_010110895.2 Picea sitchensis | reverse complement strand
TTACCCTATATGGGTTTCCTCAGGAAATATCTGTCTCTGTGTATCTCATATGTGTGACTGATGTTGAATGTTCTATTGCTTACTTCCCTACATTATTGTGAATGTCATTAAATGTTGTGTAAAGAGTTTAGAATAAGCACAATTGTTTAAGCATAGTAAAAACTGATTCACCCCTCCCCTCTCAGTTGTCCAACACAATTAACTCTTTTTTAATCTTAAAGATATTAAGGAAGGAAGACCTTATAAAATGATTAGTGCCTGTGAGTTTTTAGAAACTTTTTCCTAGAGTGATTTCTCAGATCAGTGTGAGATTTATTTGCGTGAGCATGCCTACCTATTGGATATAAAATTTAATCATGTTCACTATGTAGCATATGTGCAAATGAGATCCTTCACTTCTTTTGTGAACAATCAGGAAAAATGGTGGAATGCCTTGCACACAATCTAGAAGAATGAAGAAGAAGAAACATTATGGATTAGGGGTGAACCCCATACTCTTGTTACTATTTTTAATATACATCAGCATATAGTCTCTTCATCTTACAATACTAGAAAGGTGACATACCTTCAAAGGTTTTTCATAGATTCTTGTGTTAAAAAAATTAATGATCAAAAACTATTTTCACTGGAAGGTAGCATATTTAGATGGGAAGAATCCTCTCTCCCTTGAGGACCAAGGATCCATACATTCATGAAAATTTTACCTATGCTCTATCTTGGGGTCCTAGCTATATTGAGTGCATTCAGACTTGTGCTCCACGATGGTTGGGGCTTAAATTTCATTTCCCTCTTATTTGGCTGCCAACAAAGAAGTATCAACATAAGTACAAATTGACTAAGAATACTGAAAGGGAATGCTGGGAAGAAGTGATTTATTCTAGGGGCTACAAGAATTTAGAAGAGAATGTTGCATCATCCTACAATATTTCTAATTTAAATTGGAAACGTTCATGCCCCAACTCATACTTCGATCATGAGAGAGTGAACTCTGAAGTTGCATGGGGACATGCAATGGTGCAGATGGGGGAAGATGTTGGGTGATAGTCCTTGTTTTTCCATTGAGCATTAGAGAATTAACATTGTATCTGGAAATTTAATCTCTTAATAAGAAGTGGAAATGTTCAACTGAATTTCTGTTAGTGATTAATTCTTTTTTTTGTGCTTTATTTCCTTTGAAATAACCAGACTATATTACAAATCATTTCAATGATTCATAAAATTTTTATTAAGAGGATATATGTAAATTTTTTTTATTCATGACATTAAAATTATAAATGCATTAGAGGAATGTTGGTCTCATTGGAAATAGATGTCCTACGATGACTGTGTAGGAATCTAGTAGGCCAGTACATAGACCATTTTTCTCTTCTCTGATAAACTCATGGCTCATTCATTTTATGAATACAAACATGTCTTCTCAAATAAAATATAAATAAAAATAATATATTCTAAATAAGCCAATCAAGCTACTACAAATGGCTCAAGCTTCAGTCAAGCATCAAATGAGAACTAGAAACTTTCAAGGGACTAACACAATCTTTAATCAAAATAAAACCAAACTTTCAAAGTTGAAAAAATGGTCCAAATGCAAAAAACAAACAAACCATTAAAATGTTCCAAGATATCAAAGTTACAAATCCAGGAAGTTTCATGCACTCGAGTCTTGAATGAGCCCATTCTTTCTTAGAAGTTAGTGAAAATCATGTTAATTAGTTATTTATCCTTTAATACTAGGACACTATCTAATTGAAGAGATAGGTCTCAAGTTTCAACTTCATCAAATGCCAGCTTCATTTCCTGTCATAGATAGAAAAAATAGAATGCCTTAGTTAACTATCAAACCATCAAACGTAAAATAGCTTGGATAAAATAGATGTAGCTTGAATGATACACTATTTAAAATAAAATATAGAACTTATTTTTACCTTAAATGCAATCTCAAATTTACAGATGGTAAACTTGCTCCCATAAAGAATTAGCTTTTTCCAATGTACTCCAAAAATAGAGGAACAATTAAGTCAATAAACTAACAAGAATCACATCACATTGCACATGTTCCATTCCATTCATTATTTCTACAACTCCAATCATCAATGGAACACGTAAGTCAAAATAAGAGTCCCCTCATGTATATTGATTTAGATAGAATCTTGGAGTATATTAATATCCCAGTTCACATCAACACGTCGACCCTCATTTTCTATATTATGAAAAGGAAACTCCATATATGAACTATTATTATGACCCTCCAAAATGTTATCTTATATATCGGGTTCATTAGAGGAATTTGTTGTGTTGTATCCTCCCCTTCTATCACAATCTAATCACTAAAGATCTAGTTCTCTATTGAATGGAAAATTGTTTATGTTATACTTTGTTACATATAATATTAAACATTTATCCATATGTTTATCAAGCTTGTTCCTCAACTTTGACTTCAATAATGATAGTTCACTAAACATTCTCTCATCCTCCATTGATCCCAAAATCATGGTTTGACATAAATCTGCTAATTTGAAATATTCTGACATGTTTTCTTCTAGGTATTGGATTTCACCTAATTTAGTCCATAATTTTTTTATTGCACCATGTTCTAGAGGTTTCTCCAAACCACAATATTGAGATAACATTGTTTGACCAAAAATATTGGCTTGTTGATACAAATTTCATGAATCTAATACACCTTCAATCTCTTCTCCTTGTACATTGTGATTCTTGCCAAATTGGTGCACTAAATTTTTTAATTTTGCTAAAAATTCAATTCTTTTAGCCTCTATATTGTCTTCAAGGTTCCAATGTTGAGGGTATACCATAGACATGGCCTCCAATAATTCATCTCGAGGAAATCGTTCCCTTATCTCTGATGCTAGTGATTTTTCAATTTATATCAAGTTACACTTCACTGAAATCACAACATTGTTGAATTGGTCTCTTGACACATGGAACTCTTCAGTGATTCATACCATATTTCTAACATAATGAAATGGAACCATATACCCGCGCACTACCGTACATAGTATTCCTTTTCCATCAAACTTCAAATAATTTTCAATGTTTTCTATATCTATGATAGTAGTCCAACCTTTAAATGTTGGACCTGTGAAATATGTTGGCATCGTATACAAATTATCCAATTGAAGACATACTAATTTTCTTGGATGTATGTATTATGCAATATACATTTTTCATCTCTGAGAAATTTTCACAAGGACATTCATTTCATAAAGGATTTGAAGAATTCCAACCAATGTTAATAATGTCTCTATATCAGTTAATCAAAAGAGAAGATCGTGAGCTTTGTCTACACTGAATCAATGTTCATACATCACCCCTACTAAGCATTGGTACTCACTAAATAGTCTTTGAGCTGGTCCATTCAATGAGATCCATCTTGTATCAACATATTTTAGTATCTTTTTTCCATCTATAACACCCTCAACAAATTGTTGAAACTCTTGAAATCACTTGGGACTAAGACAAAAGTATGCATGAGTTTCACGTACAAGATCTTCAACTTTTGAAACCAGTGGAAATTTGCTTACTATTTAAAATGCAAGATTCATTCTATGAGCCATACAATGAATACTAATCGTAAATGGTGAAGCTGATAGTTGTAGTTTAACACAAAGGCCATTCCTTTTCCCTTGCATGACTATTTCTCCATCTTCTTTGACACATACCAACTTTTTCACAATCGCTAAATGATCCATACCACCAATTTCCTTCAAAGTCTTGATGACAAGTTCATAAATATTTTTAGTTGTAATTCTCCCTCATTTTGTGAATCCCAAGTAAATATGAATTCCTAACATGATCATTAACCATATAAATTCTCATGCATATCCATGAAGTATTATTAATAGTTGTAACTTCATCCAAAGATAATGAAAAAAACCTAGCATTTGCAATATTCTCTTTCAAATTCTACTTGAGATATATATTTTGACCATTCCCAACCACTCGTTACTGACCAATGAGAAGATGGAAAATTTGACACTTCAATAAAAGATATAAAGTTCTTGTAATCTAGAAAATCTGTCATAGGATGACCTCTAGATAAGATGTGAAATACAGTGCTTAATTGCATCGTCTTGGATAACAAATTTATTTCCATATTCTTTTCAAATAGATATGTGATGGTTCCTCCACTTTCCTCGAGTTTTCTCTTACTGATTAAGTATTTATTATATTCATCTTCATATCAGGGATGATTTTAAGGATGGAAATTTATTTTAAAATGTAGAAACCTTGGCGAATCTTACTAATCCTTCATATGCCAACTTTAAAATGTTAGGCGATATTTTTGTAAAAATATTCAAATTTCTAAGGATTTTATATAGTTTTTATAATTTTTTGGTGATTTTTTAGGTAAATTTTTTTATCCAATAGAATTTGGGCAAATCATTTTTAGAACAATGAATATTTTTTTGGGAAAAACCTTGGAAAATTAGCCCATGAGCAAAATTTATCCCCTAAAAACATTCTTGCTTCATATTTGACATGTCGACATTCCTCAGAAGATTTTCATTTGATAACATATTTCTCCTCGCCATTTACAATTTCATTATCATACACATTTCCTGCATGCTTATCTATTGTATCTAATTTCATTTGCAATTTTACTATCTTTCCAAGTTTCCAACTACATATAATGCATATAACCTCTCGTGAAGCCTCTTTCTCATTTGTTGGAGGTATTGGTTCAATAAATGGAAATTTTGAGACCCAATCTGATTGGAATTGTCTCCCTATGTCCCATTGGCCTTTTTTCCTTTTCTGTTATTGTAAATGGTTTGTGTTGCCTTCCAAGGAAAAAACTTCAACATTGTTATTGTCAATTTCTGGTGAAAGCATCTCAATTTGATCACTAGAGGAACCTATTTCATCATCTATTATATGGATATTAGATGCATTCTCATAAGAGTTGACATATCTTTGACTTTCACTGATGGGTTGCTCAAAAGAGCTTGGATCATGAAGAGAATTTGGGTTCTTGGATCGAGGCTTTTGAAAGTAAGAAAATACATCCCTCTGTTTTGATGTTTTCTTTCCACGATTGTTGTTTGACATCTCACTGATATTTTCACAATTAAAATTTCAAATCGATCTAGAAACCAAAAGTGAAACTTGCATGAGAAAAATAATATAAAATTAGTCATCCATTTGGAAAGTTAACACAAATGCAAGAGATATATAAATTTTAAGAACTCAATTCTTCTAAACAAGTTACAAAATCAACAATACTTATCTAAAAATAAATCACTTCAACATACAGCGTATACAAAACTACTAATCTACTCCAATCACTAATTCATTGACCCAAACAATCACTCGTCATGACCTAAAGCCTCTGCTATCATGGAGGGTCGAGGTTGGGTAGTGGGTGGGTTCTATCAGTGATCAGAATGACACTTGTGCATAGAAACACAGAATCAATGAGCATTGGGAAACAAGGTGATGAAACACTGTGTATCAACACCAACTTGTGAGAATAATATAGAACCGCCATTAGCTCAAAAATTTAAACATAGAACTACTAATCTACTCCAATCACTAACCTAAACAATCACTTGTCATGACTTGAAGCCTCTTCTATCCTTGAGGCTGGGTGAGCTCTATCACTGATCAGGATGACACTTGTGAGTGGAAACACACAAACAACGACCATTGGGAAAATAATGTTGAAACACCGTGTTTTAGATCCAGCTTGTGAGAATGATTTAAAAATGACCAGGTAATTTTTCCAAACTGTGGGTAATCTCAAAACATTCAACAAAAAATCATTGATCTACTCCAATCACTAACCCAAACAATCACTCGTCATGACATGAAGCCTCTGCTATCCTAGAGGCTAGGTGGGTTCTATCATTGATCAAGATGGCACTTGTGTGACGTGCGTGGAAACACAGAAGCAATGAGAATTGGGAAAATAGTGTCGAAACACTGTGTTTCAACACCATCTTGTGAGAATGAATTAAAAACGTCATCGCCTAGGTAATTTAATAATTTATCCAAACTGTACAGTGTAGTTTGTGAGTAAGATAAAAAAATGAAACACAAAACTACTAATCTACTCCAATTGGAAATCATTAACCCAAAAAATCACTCATGATAACCTGAAGCCTCTGTTATCCTAGAGGTTGGGTGGGGCTGTGGGCTCTATCATTGATCAAGATGACACTTGTGCGACGTGCGTGGAAAAAAAATAAGAAATGAACATTAGGAAAACGGTGTTGAAACACCGTGTTTCAACACCATCATGTGAGAATGATTTAAAAACACCTAGGTAATTTATCCAAACTGTGGGTAAGCTCAAAAATTTAAACGAATTACACAGAGCTACTAATCTACTCCAATCACTAACCCAAACAATCACTCGTCATAACCTAAAGTCTGTTGCCTCTACTATCCTGGATGTTGGGTGGGTTGTATCAGTGATTAGGATAATCCAAACTAAGTCATGACAAATAATCCTTACTAGTAATAGCATATACACTTAATGAATTCCATGTTAGAACGTTTTACAAATTCACTACGGAGACAGGTTCCCATGAAAATAATTTAAATAAAATCGGTTGATGAGTCAGAGGGCACCTGTCGAAAACTTCATTTTGGATTACACGTGGCACTCTTTTTGGGCATTTTTGTCAGATCATTCGCATTTTTTTAGGTGACACATGTCACTCACCTTTTTCATGAAAAGTCATCGAAATTGACGTCATCACTCCCACATCTAAGTCCAGAAAATTGTTCTTCGGGAGATTCATATAAATCAAAGAACATGTTCAAAAATGTCGGAGCACCGAAATACAGAAGCACTTGTGATCATGATAAATAAGATAGTGAGACACTTAGAAAACTTAATTAATTAAAATAGGTTTAATTAGTCGTGATTAACAATAAGTAATCACTCGTCCCCGAGGTGTAGAACAGTCGGTGACGGAGTGTGCTGTTAAGCCACTCCGTGATGTTAAAGTCATCGGTTCGAAACCTGCGGGGACAAAAAATCCAACCATGTTAAGGGTTGGTGTGGCTCAGGCCGGGTGNCAACCATGTTAAGGGTTGGTGTGGCTCAGGCCGGGTGCGATCCCCGGGTGATTTTGACGGCTTAGATGCCCCTGAGTCGCGGTTTCTCAAGCCACAGGTTAATCGCAGGTCCTGCACAAATTAACAAACAAAAAAAAAACAATAAGTAATCACTCTGTAGATTAGGCCTTCGAGATATATCTATTGTCTTGCAATCAAAACCCCTGAATTTCGAACTATCGAAGTACTACTACTCACTGAAAAATTAAAATCAATTGATGAGTCACATGCCAGCTGTCAAAAACTTCATTTTGGATGACACTTGGCACTCATTTAGGGAATTTTTGTCAGAGCATTCACATTTTTTTAGGTGACACATGTCACTCACCTTTTGTATGACATGTTATCGAAAATGATGTCATCATTTCCACATCACTGCCACATCTAAGTCAGAGATTGTTCTTCGGGAGATTCAGATAAATCAAAGAACAGGTTCAAAAACTTCGGAGCACTGAAATACCGAAGCACTTGTGATGATGATAAATAAGACACCGAGATACTTATAAAACTTAATTAATTAAAATAGGTTTAACTAGTCATGATTAATTATAAGTAATCACTCCGTAGATTTGGCCTTCGGGAGATATCTATTGTCTTTCAATCAAAACCCCCGAATTCTGAACTGTCGAAGTACTACTACTCACTGAAAAATTAAAATCGGCTGATGAGTCACATGCACCTATCAAAAAATTCATTTTGGTTGACACGTGGCACTCTTTTTGGGCATTTTTGTCAGATCATTCGCACTTTTTTAGGTGACACATGTCACTCACCTTTTTGCATGACATGTCATTGAAAGTGATGTCATTACTGCCACATCACTCTCGGAGATTGTTCTTTGGGAGATTCAGATAAATCAAAGAACATGTTCAAAAACGTTTAAGCACCGAAATACCGAAACACTTGTGATCATGATAAATAAGACACTTATCAAACTTAATTAATTAATACAGTTTTAACCAATCGTGATTAACGATAAGTAATTATTAATCACTCCATAGATTCAGCCTTCAGAAGGTATCCATTGTTTTTCTAATGCTTTCATAACCCCCAAATGCCTAACCGTCGAAGTACATTGTACAATGTGCGTTATCTTAATTACATCCATTAATAATAAACCCAGTTGGGCCATTGGGCCCTGGCTAGGATAAAATATTGGAATCAGTTTTGAAATTTTTGACTGCCAGGTAACAAATTTGAAAGATTTTGGAATGATTACTCTGTCAATAGATTAATACAAAAATACTTAGACATTAAATTTTTCTGTAAATAAAGGCATTTCAAATATTATTTCAATTTTCAAGTTCTAAATCATTTCACGATTAGAATATGAAATTTCTGTATTCAACATTGTGAGCTCACAAGTTTTGCTTCTCGCAGGAAGGTTAAAAATTAACTTCATCTTTCACAAATCATGGTTCCACGCAAAACAAGAAAGAATCAAGATTTATTGACTGACGAATCAAACCCAATTGTAGATATACTCTCATATACTACTGCTCGATCGATAGATGCCATCAAATCTTGGAAACAAGTTTATGACATTTTGGAGCACAAAATTTCTAATTCTCTCTGTCTAGATGCTTCAGTGGAAGAAGACAATGATGCATTTTCAACTAAGATTAGACATGTGGTGGATTCTGATTTACATAAATTTGTTGCTCGACCTAAACTTATGCCTTACACTGATATGATAAGTTGGGCCCTAAAACACGTGGATATCCCAACAAGAAGCATATTCGGTCACCAAAAGACCTTAGTCGACTCTTTTTGACCTGAGGATATTCAAGTAATGTATAAATTATTTTCTAAACCCAAATATACCTACAATTCATCATTTATATTGAAGTTTGAGGATGAGGAATGCACTACATATGATAGAACCGCTCACGATATAGTGAAAAACTAGAGGGGTAATCCAAGAAAGTTCAAATTTGATATCCATGGTGTATATTCTACAACATCCTGTGATGCTCATATCATGTATATCACCATGATGCTCTGTAGAATGTTCGGTAGGAAAATTCTTGTGCATTTTACTATAGAATGGGTTCCAATAATCCATGAGGTTGTTGAGGGTTACACTTTTGATTCGGGAAAAGTGTTATCAAACAATTTATCCAAGGAAATTGTGCAATACAAGTTGCTAACATCTAAAGAAGAACATGCCCCCTTTTATATGTCTACATTCATTATGGATGCAATTTGTTTCAGGACTCCATTTCCTCTCATGAATTGGAGCTGGACTCTGACTAGCACCGATCCCATACATTTTTATCACTCTAAATTATCGGAGGAAAATTCAAAGGACTTCGTCTATGAAATTTGTCATTATGTATTAATCCCAATTCATGAAGCTAGCTATGGACAACCTCCCCCCAAAATTTTAGAACAAATCATTGGAAATTTGGGTTCTATCACAGATTGGTATGTTGAGGAAATTTTTTCTTATATCAAAGTGTTCAAAATTTGTTTTTCTCTGCATGCCCTCCCCAGATTCCTACCTAACAGACTGGTTTGTAGAGAAGTAGCTTATCAAACATTCTCAAGAGGAATAACTAAATAATTGAAGGCGACACATAAGAGAGTGTGGCCAACCTTTCCCATACAGGTTGGCGTGTTTGGCTTCAGCCTTAGAAGCTATAAAATTGATTTGTATTGAGTATAAAAGGCATGATCCTCATAGGACGGTTGAAAATTATCTAGCTCAATTCAATATGAAAATATATATATACATGAAGATTCCCCCTATGATGAAATTTTCATAGAATATCATAAGATGAATTTGAAAGCATATTTCAAAATTTGCCTCAAGATAAAAAATTAGGCTTCCTCAGTTTTCAAAAGCATAGAAGGAATAGTCTTCCCAAGATCTTGCAGGGAGAACAAAATCCAACTTTACAGGTGACAGAATTGACAGAGCCCAAGCAACATAACTTGCTTCGGGACAAGGCTAAGGAAGGGGAGAAGAGCTCAGATACATTATCCAAATATGAAATAATATTAGTACAAGGTAAATATGAGAAAACATTATTAGCATCATTTGATGCTTTGATGAATAATGGGCATAATTTTCCTTTCTCATCACCAAATACTGAAACTCTAGTGAAATATGCCACAAACCCAGAAGGATCTATTGCACTCAGTTATCCCATACCATCATTAAATCCTCTAGAAACAAGTTTTGAGTTACCTGATTCATATATTATTAATATAAATGATCTCACACCTATTCAACTTGAAGAAATGCCTCCAAATTTATCTTTCAACAAGAAAAGGAAGGCTATCATAAGAAAGGAAGCTCGATAGAAAGAATGAGTAATTACCAAAAAATAGAAAATGATATATGATGGATAGGGACATAGTGAACCTGAATTTGCAAAAGAAGTTGCAGACTCATTGGGAGCCTTTGCAATTGCTAACGAGTGGTCAGTGGATAATGCCACAAAACAACTGGAACAAAAGAGTCTTCTAGTTGAACAATTGCATAATGATATGCAACTGATGGAAATGACTGCCATAAATAAAATCAATTTTGATACAGAGAAAATCAGACAGGGTTTTGAGAAACAGATAAAGAAGTTAGAAGACAAAATAGAATTAAGTGTTCAAAATCAACAAATGAGCAATATTGTGCTTTCCCGGAGAGATAGGTTAATAGAGCAGTTTTAGTCTCGAATAACTTTATTTGAGAACACAAGAATGGATATCATTCTATTTAAGAAGAAAACATATGAAATAAATGGAAAGCTATAAACTCTCCATCAATACCTATACCAAAATATGGATATTATTCAAAGACATTATCAAGTGATTAATAATTGTTTGAAGAATATTCATGAAAAGGAGATAGAAGCCTATACAACTAGGTCCAAATTTCAATAATTCATAGTATGGAGACCAAAAATCAATGTACCTAGGCTTGCCCCTTTTTCACAGTATGATCAAATAAAGGGAGAAATGGATTTAAAGGTCGGGAAAACAAATATTGAAGAAAGTAAGAAGCTGGCTAGAGAAGCAAAGGAATCTTGTCTTAACACTCTCTCTGTTGTAGATTTGGAAATGGCTAAGTTTGATGGAAGTGATATCCCCGATACACTTGGACAAATAGAGATTGAGAGGAGCAAAGAGAATTCAAAGAAAAATAGAGAGAGTGTACAAAGTGCTATCCAACAGGTAGATCATGTTGATTTACAAATGATAAATGATTTGTTGGTAAAAACAATATTACAACATCAGGTTACAACACAAGCAATGGTGAAAATTCAAGAGAAATTACCTTTGGTGCACAAAAAGGTTTTCGCATTTGTGTTGAATGAAAATGTAGAACCTTCCAAATTTGTTATGGAATTAATGGAACTACATGCTCAATTGAATGATCAGAAAAAACCAAGGACGTTCGCGAGCATTGAGGAAATAAAGGACAAGTGAAGTGCCAACAAACTGAAGAAGTCTCAACAAATTCAGAAAAATATGCAGTGTATCTTTTAGTTTTGATTATATTCTATTTTTGAGATCAAAGAATGTGGAATGTCTAACTACTTTTGGTTAAGACATTTTTGTATAAATAAACATATCTTCTGATCTAATATATATTCAAGCCTTCTTCTTTCCAAATGCAAAAGAAAACTTCAACTCATTGAATATCAATAGAAAAGAGAAGACAAATATTCTACATCTCATTTTTCTTTAGTTAATTGTTATGTGCTTTCCTTGTATTTCCATTTCCATTTTCCCTTGTATTTCCATTTTCTTGATGACACTTGTGAGTTGAAGCACACAAGCAATGAGCATTGGGAAAATGGTGATGAAACACTGTGTTTCAGCGCCAACTTGTGAGAATGATTTAAAAATGCCCAGGTAATTTAATAATTTATTATTTATCCAAACTGTAGTCTGTGAGTAAGCTCAAAAACTGAAACACAAAACTAGAGAACTACTGATCTACTCCAATTGGAAATCACTAACCTAAACAATCACTCATCATGATTCATGACCTGAAGCCTCTTCTATCCAGAAGTCTGGGTGGGGTTGTGGGATCTATCACGATTCACTGATTAGGATGACACTTGTGTGACGTGAGTGGAAACACACAAGAAATGAGCATTGGGAAAACGGTGTTGAAACACTGTGTTTCAACACCATCTTGTGAGAATGATTTAAAAATTCCCAAGTAATTTAATAATTTATCCAAACTGTAGTCTGTGAGTAAGCTCAAACACTGAAACACAAAACTATTGAACTAATCCAATTGGAAATCACTAACCCAAACAATCACTCATCATGACCTGAAGCCTCTGCTACCCTGGAGGCTGGGTGGGGTTGTGGGCTCTACCAGTGATCAGGATGACACTTGTGTGACGTGTTGGATTACTGAGAGGGGGGGTGAATCAGTAATAGTGTAATTATAATCCTTTTTCTTCAAATGTTATATCAATGTAGAATTATTAAACAATAATGAGCAGTAAGAAATAAACAATCACAAACATACATAGTACATCAGTGTTTTACATGGAAACCCAAATTGGGAGAAAACCACAGAATCTTTTTTCTTATATGTCTTGAAGAATTACATTCATTGGAAGCACCAACTTCCTTTGTTTTCAGCTGCAACTGAAAGGAGGTTCCAACCCCCTAGTTTCTCAGGCTACAACCTGAGGGAAGCTCCAACTCCCTTATTCTCTGGCTACAACCAGAAGGAGGTTACAACCCCCAATGTTCTCTGACTACAACCATAAGGTGGCTACAACCACCTGTCCTTGCCCCATCCTGCCACCCTGAAGTAGAAGTAGAATGATGGAACCACTATCACACTATCACTGTGAGATATACTGTTGTAAACCTGTACCAATAAATTTGAACCATGCATCA
>SNQJ01S0249070.1:0-12957 GCA_010110895.2 Picea sitchensis | reverse complement strand
GGATGGAATGGATTGTTTTTCTGGTGGGCCCTTTCCTCTACGTGGCAGGAATCCATCAGTTCAGACTCCCACCGCTTACCACGGTCTGACATACCCTGTCACCCATGACATCATATTCCATGTTTTCCCCTAAATATCACATCTCATTACTCTGTCAGTCCTTTCACCCTGTTACAAGTCCCTTCACCATGTTCAAGTCCCAATCAACTCCCTCCACGTCACTCAGTCATATTTGTCATTCATTGTCACCTGCCATCTCACGCTCCAAATGACCTGTTGGCAATTTATTACAGGCTAACCTATCCGTTAGCCTGTTGAGTTTTCTCCCGCACCCAACAGGTATCTGTTTGCTCAAAGCTACCTTCACCCTTCATTCCCCCATTATTTACCCTGTCGCCACACCAGAGAGTATTTTTCCCCGTTTCCTCTCCATTTCAGTCAGTTGTCCAAAGCCACAGTCATCCCCGCTAACTTTTTGTTTTACTTGTAGGTATTTTGACAGTGATAGCACCAAAATTAAAGAAAGCAGAAGCCGAGGAAACTCCTTTCCTTTCGCCTCCTATCGATCTCAACAAGATTCATTTAGTCGATAAAGATCATTTAATCGCAGATACCAGATGCGAATTCGACTTCGCATATTTACAGTCATGGCTAAAGGACATTTTCTTGGACCAAAGTGATGAAATTGGACTCTGGGAATCAAACCTTCCCCTGTATTTTTTTCCCTAGGTTCACCTTTTCCCCGAATTCTCCCTCAAATTCCAGGCCCACTACATTCCCAACCAGAGAGCCATAGTATCTTCATCAGGAGAAAATCTATTTTTTATTACACCTGAAGCCATCGATTAGATGATGCAGATACCCAGAGTTGAATCCTCCTCCCCTTTCAATATTGAAATCATCACAGAACTATACCAGAAACTATCATTCCCCCAAAGAGCTCAGATTTTCAAGCTTTTTCTCCCACAGGCCACTCAGCTCCCCAAGACAAATCCCCCGTATCCTTCTTCACTATTCTCAGTGAAGGGAAACCAGGTCATATCGTCGCTCTGTTTTCTACTGGGGTATTTTTCGGATCAATGGGTGGATGAACCCATATTGGGTTTTCTGTCCATTTTCTCCACTGATGAGAGACCCACCACTCAGTTCGACTACAGTACTTTCCTAGCGGACAATATTCATCAACAATTCTCAAATTTCGCCACAGAGGGAATGTTCTGGTATTCCTCAATACTGGCTTACATGTTCACTTTCTTTCAAGCAGACAAATTATCCTTCTCAATGTAGAAGATGGACAAAGACAAAAGGCCGCAGGCGGTAACAGCTTGGACGTCACTACTCAGGCAAAATTCTACAGAATTTAGTTTCAAACAGTTTATCGAACAGTTTTACCATCCAGTGGTGAGCATGCTCAACCGCAGACCCGAGCCAAGAATAAACGAGGAGATTCAGAGAATCTTACACCTCTCAGATCTTACAAAAACTAGCGATTGGTATCTTTACCAAAACCACACTGAGATTAGAGTTTATGGATGCGAGTTGGCTCCATACAAACTGCCCAAGAACCTACCCGTGAGGATATTTTCTCTGGAGTACATAAGGCAAATGATTAACTCAAATGACATACATTTTGTGTCTCTGAAAAAGAAGCAGCAGCTTAGAATCAAAGGGAAAATAGGATCTTTCATCTGCAATAGCCGAGGCGTTAGAGAGGAAGCAGACAGATTGCTAAAAGAAATGAAGTTGCAGGTCAGTTTCATATGGCACTATGACCCATGTAGGATTATTTCAGAGATGAGGATTAAAAATAAAAACATTCTATATGTTCATACACCCAAGCCTGAGATAGAAAAATTCGTGAATCAAACAGAATGGGAGCCGAACACTCTGGTTGAAATAAAACAACAGGACCCTTCGGTCACTGTCTCACAGATGAATACACCATAGGTTCCCAAGGAGAAAATACCCAAGAAGGATACCTCACCTTCTGTCACCAAAGTCTCGGTTGAAGATTTCCAATTGCACACCAAAAGGCCAAAAACCAGTCATGCACCTGACACGACTGGTGAAAGGGGAAGCCAATCCACTCCAACTACGAAGGATGATCGGTCACTTATTGGCACAAGCAGCAAACAGATCATGTCTACAATTTTTTCCAAGAAACCCACGGATACTCCACCAGTCAACCAACCGAGCAAAATAGGACCAAAATTGAGTGTTTTTTAGAAATATGATATGATCAAAAAGAAAAATCAGACGCTAACCAGTAGTACTTATGCTTAGTTCTTAAAGAAAACATCAACTGCACAACACAGATTGTTGTCTGCATTCAACACTGAGAAGGGTAGAATGCACATGGCGTTTCTGCAAGCATAGGTGCCAGACCCGAAAGTAATCACCAATTACAAAAGGGCAACATTCTAATTTCAGACTAAAGATGTGCATCCTGCTGATCAAATGGATCTACACAGGCAAACTAGATAAATGGTTTTCTCCACATTGGAAAATGCTTCTACTGCTACCTCTAAGTTACAGGTATCTCTGAGCAATGTCCAGACACATCAAAAAATAGAAACGATATCATCATTTGCAAAGGATAACAGAATTAAGACGTTGGAAGAACTGGTCCTCACGATCGGATATGATCCCTCGAATGTAAAAGCAGTCGAGGAGATGCTTAAAAAGAAAAATTTTGATATAGCATATCTTAGGCAACAGTTGAAACTACCACCAACAGAAGATTCACAGGCAAAGGAGATAGCTGAGACAGAAGGGGAAAAGGATGAGATGCTCAAGTTGATCATGGAGCAGAAGGCGCAGTTGAAGGAGATGGAAGCAGAATTGGAAAAACTATTGAAAGAGAAGGAACAATCAAATCCTATGGAAGTCATTCTATTGAGTGCAGTTCCTCTCACAGGAGTAAGCACAACATCTGCAGCAGAAAATCCCTCAGCAACTCCACTGACAGCTTTGGAGAAGACAGTAGAACTGGAAAAATCCATGGAAGAGATGAATTTGCAAGAGATAGATATTAGCAGACTTAAAAAGGAGGTTGAGAACCTTCAGGAACTCAAGTCTTCTTACCAAGCCAGCTACTCCAAGGAGAAACAAACATCATACAAGCTCAAACAGGAATTGCAACAGCTTCAAAAGAAAACAGTGGTAGGAAAAACACTTGCTGAGGTAAAGGAAAATGTCTGGATAGATATCACCAAATCCATAAATGAAATATGGCCTATGGTACAAATCATGTTCGAGCAAAATGAATTGGTGCAAAGAAGCAAGGAAGTGATTGAAAAGATAAGAGGATAATTGGGAGAGATGCCCGCAGAAGCCACTGAGATCATTAAATTCCTGAATTCAAAAACCAGAGAAGAGTTAGAGGAGTTGAAAATTGAAGATAGGACAGAAACCATCCTTGAGGTCAAGAGGGTCCTAACCAAGACAGGATTAATGATACAACTGGAGGAAAAATTTCAGGCTATGGACATAGGAGTGCAAAGAGTTTTCAGCAAAATTAAAGCTCTGCAAAAGAAAGGTCTCCCTAGCTTAAGGGTCATAAATGACAAGTTAATGACACTTTCTGATTATAAAAAGAAACTAGCCATTGTGGCTAAAGATAGTTTGAAATTCTCGGGAATACAGGGTAGTATCACAGGCAAGGCATTCTTAGAATATTTCCAGTCAGACATCAGCATACAGAATGAGATCCAGTACATTTTCATCATCAAGCCAACTTTTTCCAAATATACGGAGATGGATGAAGTATACCGAAGATTTTTCAAAGTCAGCATTCCCAGTAAACTTCGATGGGAAGAGTTATGCAATCTAATCGAGTAAGAGCTGAGGTGTCCAAGCCTGGTCAGCTATCCAGTCATATGAGGTCGTGCAGAGGCCTCACCAACGGTTTACCCCAGAAATCAGCATGAAGTTTCAACACATCATCAAACAGTTCCTGAATTTTTGTATTTTGTTGAGTTAGTTAGCTAAATTTAGAACTGCCACATCCTGATCTTTAATGAAAAAATCGTATGTAATTTTTTATTATAAATACTTCAAACTTTGAAGTACCGAGGGTTGATATTTACACCCTGTAAGCTAAAAAAACTGTAAATTTTGTCAAGAGATCTTCCAGTAATACAAAGGGACGTTTCACAAGATTCTCGCGTGTTGTTCATTGGTGATGTTATTCTTTTCTATGTTAAATGTTTTTCTCTCTCAGTTGTCATATTTTTTTCTAATCTAATCTTTTAAAGTAGCGCATGTTGCAGGATTTATCTTTGTATACCCTGTTTCCAGCTTTGAAAGATCTTAATGTTTATCTTTTTGATATTACAGTGAAGAAATTCTTAATTGCTTCTTTACTTTAATTGATATTCTCATATTTTCTGTTATTCATCATTTTACAGCTAAAGAATCCAATGAATGCATTATCTTGCCCTATGAAAAGAATCTTTTAATTTATGTTTAGATTTCCATATTTATAATACAGACCCCATAGCCCAATGGAAGTGTAAACTCTTTTCAGCCAACTTAACAAAAACAACAGTGAAACTTTTCAATCTTATTTTATTTAACTAGCCTAATATCTTAAAGTTAAAACATCGTTAAATCATACAGAGAGATCCCTCTCTGAAGCTAATAGGGCTAGATTCCAGTTTCGAAGTGGTTGGATAAAGTTACCTCTTGTAAATTTCTTATACTCTGACAACCTCTGGGAATTTACAGAGCGTTAACAACTGCAATATACTATGATTCAGTTGTAGACAATGATACTGATGATTGTTTATTTCTTATCCAAGATACCAAACACACACCTAAGTAGAATGTCGCTCCACTTGTACTTCTCTCATCATTAATGCAACCTTCCCAATCTACATCTGTGTAAGCAATAAGTGATAGATCATTTCCTTTTGGATAACATAATCCAAACTAGTATGTACCCTTGAGATACATAAATATCCTATTTATTGTTAGAACATGTGATTCCTTTGGTGTTTCCTGAAATCGTGCTACCTACCCAACTCCCTGCATCACATATGGTCTAGAATTTGTCACATAAAGTAAACTATCAATCACTGACATTTATTGCCTCTAATTTGTATCCTTTGAAGCATCATCTTAGCTTATCTTGCAACCGGTTTGTATAGGAGTACTAACTAGTTTGCAATATTCCATTCCATACCTCTTTAGCATTTCTCTGATACTCAGTTTGAGAGATAAAAATGATTTGGTTTCTTTGGCATATTTGAAGGCCCTAGAAGAATGATAATTCTCCAAGTAATGACATCTCAAACTCATTCTACATATCCTTTGAAAATTTTCGGCTCATCATATCATCATCACTACCAAAAATAATATCATCAACATAAACTTCAATTAACAAAATATTATCTTGATTTACCTTGATGTATAGGGTGTTGTGTGCATTTCCCTTTTTGAATACTTTTTGTTGTAAGTATATGTATAGTCTAGAATATTGTGCTATGCGAGCCTATTTGAGACCATACAAGGCCTTCTTCAACCTACAAAAATAATTTTCATTCTCTGACAACTTAAATCTTTTTGGTTGTGTTGCGCCTCTTTTGTCACCTGAATGAGAAAAACAGAGGTGATTACAAGCTTAGTTGGGTCAACTAAGCAAGACAGCAGTGAAGAAAAGGGTTAGAAAAATAAACATACAAGGCTAAGCTAAGAATTAAACTAGGAAAGGAAAGAACAACTAAACTATTGAGCATAAGGACATAAGAACAAGAAACAAACAAGACTCATGTCACCAATGGAAAGGATTATATTAGTGAAAAGAAAACACCAAGAAGAAAGAGGACTTTGGGTCCCTTCTTCCTCCAAGGGAGGGCTCTTGGACCCCCACAATTGAGCTCTTCTTACAACTTTGAAACTTGAAATAAATGGTGAAAGAATCCCAAGCTATTCCACTCAAAAGGTGAGGTGGATTGCCTAAATGGAATGGTGCAAGTATACTCTTGATTAGAAAAGAGGATTCCCCAAGAGAATAGTAGCAGCATAACCTTGCAAATGAATTCCTTGAAAATGTAGTGCACCCATGGCCTTGTTTTATAGCATCACTTTGAGGTATTATGCAACCATATTTTAGTGTGAAAAGGGGTTGTTTAGGGCAACTTTAGGTCTTTAACCAGCCACCTAGCCAGATCCAACCAAGATTTGGATGTCAAATCAACTTGGAAGCTGAACCAGAAGTGGGTGGGAGGCCAACCAATCTCATAAATGCACCGTTCTTAGGTGTGCGCAGCTTTTAGTGTCCACAGTCGCGCATCGTGTGCATGTGCATTTTTCCTGCATTTCTGGATGGTGCATGTGCGTGCACGGCCTGTGTAGTCATAGTGCATCTTGATTTTATAACTGGTTGTATAGTTTTGGACCTTTTGGAAATTCTTTTTTGGTAATTTTGGTCCATGGATGGACTCATAGCTGTTTGAAGATGTTGGATTCCTATAACCATTTGTGGATGAAATTTCAATGGTAACATATGCCCCCTGATGGATGAACTTAGGAGCATATGTATAGCCAAAATTCATCATTGTTTCTTCTACTGAGAGTATCATTGTAAGAAAGAGCGATAGTGAGAGTATCAAGAGTGACCTGTTGGAGGGAGAAGGGAACTTGTAGGACCCAACCTTTCGTAAGGTGTGAAAAATAAATTGTGTACAAACGAGGTGGGCATGCCCCATGCTCGTGTCATGTAACTCAAAAAAGGGTGTTGTACAGTAACTGAACTGCGTGTTGATGTAGACAACTGCAGTGCCATTGGGGGCGGTTTTGATGAAGGCAGAGGACAAGTCTGATGAGGAACATACTCTGAACAGTAGGCAATGACACCTATAAGAAGTATCACAAATTCTGTGGGCATTGATAGCCCAGCCAAGTTCAGAGGTCTTTGGAAAATATAAGAATCAACTGTAATAGTCGCAAAGTAAGACTCACTGCAACATGAGAAAGTGTCGAAGTCGAATGTTATGGGGGTCAACGATAGCAGGGAGTAATGATGGTTCTCTCTATGTCATCCGAGACTTCTCATTGGAAAGGTAATGAGAGTCAAGATACTATTTCCCTTCTAAAAACTGTGTTGATGTCAACAAAAAGGGAGACGCGACTCCAAGAAGCAAAGGGCTTTGTGAAATATACTAGGTGAGGTTAGGAAATGAGGAGGTACATGGATGAAGTCAAGATGCGTGGAGACTCAAGATTTCCCTTGGTTGAGGATATATGTGAAGTATAAGTGGCTACAACCATTTAATAAGGTCAAGTGTCAGGAGGGACAATGAGACGTGGGATAAGTTGTGCCAGAGGCGGGACAAAGCGAACAAACTCAGAGAGCAAAGGTAGGTGGCCTATAGGACACTCGTAGTTTACGGACGATGTCAATAGGAGTAGATGATAAGGAATTCCTCAAGCAAGGGTGACATGGGTTGCATTTTCCAGGAAGGTCGCCAAAGGTGACGACAAAAAGCTATGTAAAATGCTAGAAATACCGGCTTAATTACAAAAAGAATTAAAAAAAAAATCATTGGGGATAATAATGTAGATACAGAAATGGGTGCCCCAGTGTAGGATGGCTTGGCCTGAGGATGGCGCAAGTTGGTGTAAAAAACAAGTGGAGGGTTAGGGCCCCATAGGTTGGTTTATGTAGTAGGGCAATGTATGGAGGGAAATCTAAGGATGGGTAGACTGAAGATGGGTGAAATGGATGGTAAATGGTGTTGCGGGAGTGTAGTCAAAATAATTCGTGAGGAAGTGCCCTGGGAGTCCATTGGGTAGGCTAGAAAAAATGAGGAGAAGGAATATGTGGTTAATTCACGACATGATGTAAGACTATTGGGACTCCCATCCCTAAAGGTTGAAAAAGGCATGAGTGTCAGAGTGCCAAGGGGGGCTATAAATGGGAAAACTCATGTGGGGGAGAGTGCTACTGGGTGACAGTACCCAAAATGAAATGGAGGTGACAGTACTGCAAAGCCGAATATAGGGACCCTAAAGGTAAATTTCAGCGGGTGTGACTAGAGATGCAATTGAGATTCAGAGGGAATGATTACATGCCAGTGTTGATTATATACCTGAAGGCGTCACGCTGGTGTATGATGACCAAGTAACTACACACATGAAAACCAAATACCCGACGTGAACAATATCTGAAGAGAATCGAACATACAATCATTGATTTGATAATTTTGAACATAAGCATGCGTACCTGGGTGGGGTATGGAAAAATGGCTCCATAGGGGCTAAGGATGGAAAATGGCCCAAGGACTGTCTTGATGTAGAGGACGGGGTGTTGATCCCGTGGTTGAAGACGGATCGAAAAACAGACACCCGGAGCTCGGAAAGAGGTCTGGAAGTTTGGAAAAAAGGACTATATATAGTTGTAGGGCCCATATTGTTACCTCATTTGTACCTGTTGTCAGAGTGATTGGACAAGAGATATTGAGAGGAGATTTGGAGATTCCGGGAGAATGAGGCAGTTGATTCAGGTCCAGCGAGCTTCAGGTTAGTGGTCTTACCATCCTGCATAGAATTAGGTTTTCTATTTGTGGGTAGGGCCTGTACGGAGGGTCGTACAGGGGGTTTTGTGGGTGTGGGCCCCTCAGTGCGCGGGAGATAGGGAAATATGTGCACATGGGTGCACACCTATTTTATGAATATATGTGCATGGGGGCACCCTAATGAGGGAAACAGGTGCGCATGGTATGTGTGCTTGTAATTTAAACAGTTGTGCATCAGTGCGCAGCTATGTAGTAGATAGGGGCGCTATGATGCGCGCCTATGTACGTGATAAGGGCGCATGAAGGCACCTCTGTATGGCCGATAGGAGTGCACACATGCGCACCTGTGGGGTGGACAGGCGCGCATGTGTGCATGCCTATGGGGTTAATAGGCACGCATGTGTGCGCGCCTGTGGGGTTAAACAGTCGTGCCTTGGAGCAAAGTTGATGGGTGCAAAACCTATCTTTTTGGAGATTTTAATGTGTTTATGTTTGAGATGGTTGATCGTGAATTGGATTATGTGGTTGCAGGTAATCATTGGGATGATGTCAGTTCACTAGAGAGAGAGGGATTGGTCACAGCTTAGGGAGGTTATGGCGATTGAGGAGCCGACGATTCATGCGACTTTGGCAGCTTGTGGGCTGCTGAAGTTCTTTGAGTGCCCCTTGATACGGGCCCAGGAGTACCTCCTACAGTTCTTGATCCGGATGTGGAGTCCAGATCTACATTGTTTTATGGTGCAGGGTGAGTAGCTAGCCTTCACTGCGGTGGAGGATGTGTATTTTCTGACTGGGCTCCCATTTGGGGGAACGCCCTTACTGACGGAGCCCGTATTACCTGGGGACGGGCAGTTGGCTACCTTAGGTCGGAGGTATTTTTCGAGAGATGATTTTATTTCGGGCTTTGTGGTGAGTATCAGGGCTATGGATGCTTTAGTTCATCATTGTGTAGTAGCGATGATTGTGAGGGTATATGGGTCCCTCGTGACTCAGCGGATCAGTGGTGGTCAGCTGAGGATTATGGGGAGGGCGTTGGCAAGAAAGCATTTTGCCTGGGACTTGATGTTGCATGCCAAAATGGTAGGGCAGCTTGACAGGTGTTGGGTTGTGGACTCAGGGGACTTTTCTTTTGGGTCCATCTTGGTTGCCTGGTTTTTGGAGAGGGTGTCAATGTTGTGCCCTAGAGTGTTATTGGGTGTGCCTGGTGCGTGAGAGCCACGACTAATGCGGTGGTCGAGGATTTTTATTTTCCATGGTGGTGGAGAGGGTGGCTATTTTCTCACGGTCGATGTTGCACAGGTATGGTGGCAGATGTCGTAGATCATACTGCGGTATCCGTACTATGGGGTGGACTTCCGGGGTGATTTGGATATGGTGTTACCTCCAGGGGAGGTGTTCGACCACCGAGGTATGATGTGTTTCTGGATATTTTGATTTTTAGATAGTATGACATGTGTATTTTTTATAGATGTTGATGCTATCTTTTGTTTGTTTGTATGTGCAGATGTGGGCCCTCGCGGGCGTGAGGTTGAGTTGGTTAGAGTGCCAGCTCGTCAGGGGCCGATGAGGCCTCCACGGGGAGAGCCCGGGCAGGAGAGAAACGTCGGCATGAGGACGTTGAGGCGAGACCATCTGGCGGTGAGAGAGCGACTAGGAGATGTTGTTTCGACGACCCTGGTGCAGGGCCATCACATGCTCCTCGAGCTGAGACCGGGGGAGATTTTGAGGATATTCGTCGCTGCTTGGAGGTGGTGCTACAGAGAGTGCCTGAGGGCATGTGGTCGCACATCCAGGATGAGGGAATCCTAGAGCAGTGTGTGGGGGTTCTATTAGTGTGGTGGACCGTGGTTCGGTGAACAGCAGGAGCAGGGGCTGCGATGACCAAGCGGTTACCTCCAGGTTCGAAGGGACCGATAGTGGGTGGGTCACCACCGCCTGAGGGAGGGCCAAGAGGTGGTGCTCTAGAGGCACCATGAGTGTCTCATATGTGTATTTTTGTATATTATATAGGTTGGTGAGCCCGTTTTTGGTGTGGTGACACTATTTTTGTATCGAGGTGGTTCTCTAGCCTACGGATTTTGTATAATATGTACTCTATTTATATGTAAACATTTTGATGGCATTTTTTACCGATATATATATATATATATATATATATATATATATATANTATACATTTTGGGGTCTTTGTGATGTTCACATGTGTGTGAGAATTTTTGTTTTTTTAAGTTATGGATGGTGTCTAATCTATATGTTGTGACAGGCTCTTGATGGTTTATGTGTGTGTAAAGGTATCTTGATGTGATATATGCTAATATAGTACAATGTTAGCTAGGTTATCTGTGATTTGATTAAATTGCCTTAGAATATGTGTAAATGTAATGAAATCAAAATGTCGAGATAAAAGTCTAACTTGCAGGTATTTACGAAAGAGGCAAGGATCGTGGACACGGTACACATTGTTGAGCTGGAGGACGACCAGTTGTGAGTCAATTAAGACGCTAAGGTGACGAATACAATGATGGCTGGCATCAGCAAGGAGACCAATGATGGCAGTGTACTTGGCTTGGTTGTTGGTTGTTGAACCCAAACATATGCCGCTAGAGTGGAGCAGTTCATGTGTGGGGGAATATTGGGCCCAAGCTGTCGAAGCGAGATTTTATGTCCAATGGCTGGCGTCGTCGGCATAACCGATGTGGTAGGCTGGTGGAGGAAGCATCTGTCAATAACACAAATGATAGTTTAGACATGAGGTATGGGAAAAAAAAAGATTAAAAATGCTATAAAAGAAATAACCTAATGTAGAATGGCTACGCTCAGGTGTAAAATTTCTTTAAGTATAACCCTTTGACGAGTTCTTTGAGAGAGAGGCCCTCAGGGGAAGCCAGGATGTATGCGCCTTTGGTGAGGCAATGTTGGATAATGTATGGTTCATGCCATAATGACTCGAATTTTCCATGACCGAGGGTATCGTGAGCGATATTTTAAGCAAGGATGAGGTCGCCTTTGTAAAATGAGAGAAGGTTGACATGGCGATCAAAAGTGGCTTTTGACCATTTTTTGGCTGCCTCATTGTTCTGTAATGAAGATTGACGATCTTCATCTAGGGACTCTAAGTTCAGCAAATGTTGCTCCAATGGAGCAGTGTCGGGTAATAGCTCAATTGCGGTGCGTAGGGTGGGAATTTAGCACTCAATAGGAAGAGTGGCCTCGACCTCGTGGACTAGATGAAATGGTGTGAAACCAGTGGTTGTTTTCATGGTCGTACGGTAAGCCCATAGTGCATAAAATAACATATGGTGCCAATTGGTCTTATGTTTGTTAACTGTGCGCTATAACATGGTCTTGAGGACCTTATTAACTACTTCAACATGTCCATTAGACTGAGGGTAATATGGTGAGGCAAACTTGTGGGAGAATCCCAAACGTGATGAGATTTCGACGAAAATCTCATTCTTGAAATGTTTCCCATGATCAGAAACTAGTTGGAGTGGTACTCCAAAGAGGGATATGACGTGATTAAAGAAAAAATGTGTTGTGGTTTCAGTGGTGTTGTTGAAGGTAGGCATGGCTTCAGCCCACTTTGTGAAGTAATCAACGGCAACAATGATGTATTTGTGTCCATTGTTGGATGGAGGGTTGCAGGTCATGAAGTCAATGCCTCATTTACAAAAGGGGCATGTAGTAATGACTGGGTGTAAGAGAGCAGGTGGTGCTCGTGCTTTGTTGGTATAAAGCTGACATTTATCGCATTGTTTCACGGCATGAATGCAATCGTGAAACAATGTAGGCCAAAAGTAACCTGCACGGATGATTTTTTAAGCGGTGGACATCCCTGAGAGATGGCCTCTGCATGCGTCGCTATGGCAATCATTCAAGGCTTCCTGTGAAAAGAAGAGTGATCTGTGGTGTAGCGCATCCCATGGTAGTCGGGGGTGGTTAATTCCTCGAGTATGTCCTCGTCACAGTGGAATTGGCGGGAATACAAGGGATATAAAAGAGTGATATCGGTGACTGTCGTCGTGTGGTTTTCCTCTGGTGATGAAGAAGCAAGGGGAATGATGCAATGGGGTTGCGATGGTTCACTCGTCATAAACTAAATCTTGAGATACTGAGGATTATAAGTGGTAGTTGGGCGTAAAATTTTCGTGGGGAAATGAACTGGAGAATTGGGGGGGTTTGGGGGTAAATCCTCGTATAAGTTATCCAAGAACCATGGAGGAATAGGGAGTATTTATGGTTCAGGAGAAATAATATGAAGAATCTATAGTGATGGGGTAAGGTTAATCATCGATTCTATAGGGGGTGAAGGAGTTTGAATCAGGGTCACCTGGCGTTGTCTATATTCAATGATCATAGGACATTGATATGTGAAATGATCTAAGTGTTGGTTGTGGAGCCTGATTATCTTCCTGATTCATAGGTCCTTGCTTTCAAC
>SNQJ01S0249069.1:0-12957 GCA_010110895.2 Picea sitchensis | reverse complement strand
TGGCTTCTGTCTCTGAGAACTGGATTCTCAGCTGCTTCATAAGCTTCCTTAAAGTCTGAATCATCTGCATACATGTCCTTAATATCATCAAAGCCTAACGTCCTGACTTTGAATTCCTGCATCAACAAACACTTCCTGCTCAAAGCATCAGCAACTTTGTTAGCAGTACCAGAAATATGTTTTATCACAAAAGTGAAATTTTGCATGTATTCTACCCATTTAGCATGCCTCTGATTCAACTTTTTCTGTTGAGTCACAAATTGTAATGCATGGTTATCACTATATAAAACAAATTCCTTTGGAATCAAATAGTGCCTCCATTTCTTCAATGCATGTATAATGGCATAGAATTCTTTATCATATGTGGAGTACTTTTCTTTTGCTTCATTCAGCTTCTCGCTGAAATATGCAATCGGCTTGTCTTCCTGAATCAAGACCACTCCTATGGCAAATCCACTTGCATCACACTTCACCTGAAATGTCTTTTGAAAATCTGGTAACACCAGAATTGGTTGCTCTGTAATCTTTCGTTTCAATAAATTAAAAATTTTCTCAGCCTCTTCCATCCAGTGAAAAGATTTATGTCTTTTTTTCACTGTATCCATCATTGCTGCACTAATTCCACTAAAATTCCTGATGAATTTTCGGTAGAAACTATCCAAACCATGAAAACTCCTCACCTCAAATACGTTCCTCGGTGATGGCCAATTCTTGATTACCTCCACCTTATTTGGATCCATCCTCAGTTCATTTGCAGATATGAAAAACCCCAAATAAATGAGTTATGTCTTCATAAACGAGGATTTCTTCATGTTTATCAGCAGCTTCTCCTGTTGTAGCTTCCTCATCACAATGGCCAAATGCTTCAAATGTTCAGCCTTTGTCTTGTTGAAAACCAATATGTCATCCAGATACACGATGACAAATTTCCCAATGAAATCCTTCAGGAATTCATTCATCAACCTCATAAAGATACTTGGTGCATTTGTCAAGCCAAACGGCATGACAAGCCATTCATACAAACCTTCTTTTGTCTTGAATGTTGTTTTCCATTCGTCACCTTCTCTCATACGAATCTGATGATATCCACTCTTCAAATCTATCTTTGAAAAAAAATATTTCCCCACTTAAGCAATCCATCAGATCATCCATTCTCGGCAATGGGAATCTATACCTGATAGTTATCTTGTTGATCGCTCTTGAATCAGTGCACATCCTCCAGCCTCCGTCTTTCTTCGGACTGAGTACTGTTGGAACAACACATGGACTCAAGCTTTCCCTAACCAAACCTTTGTCCAAAAACTCTTGGACCTGTCTTTTAACCTCTTCATTCTCCTGTGGCATCAACCTGTACGCGGCTTTGTTTGGCAAACTAGCTCCTAGTATGAGGTCTATATGATGACTCACACTCCTCATCGGTGGTAATGAACGAGGTAATTCGTCCACTACAATATCAGCGAACTCTTCCAGCAGTTCCTAAACTTCTTCTGGAAAATCATCCACTCTTGTGCTAGTCAAAACAATTCTCGGTTTTCTGACCACAAAGAATTGTGGATCCTCCTTCTTCTTAACTTCTGTAAGAAATTCCTTCCCACTCATGAGAAGTACTCTGTTGCTTACTTCCAGCTTCACCTCTTTATCTTCAATTGGACACAACATATGAGTCCTCCCATTCTTCTTCAGGGTATAGGTGTTCATCCTCCCATCATGAATTACATTTCTATCATACTTCCATGGTCTACCCAGCAATAAATGATAGACATCTATAGGAATAACATCACATAAAATTCTATCATTATATCCTCCTATCTTTATGTCAACTAAGCACTGTTTAGTGACATTTACTTGATGTCCCTTCTATAGCCATGTAACTTTGTATGGGCTTGGATGATCAGTTGTCTCCAGCTCCAACTTTTCTACCATCTTCGTTGAAACGAGATTATCGGTGCTTCCACTGTCCACAATGACCTTGCACACTCTATCCGTGGTCTTGCAAGCAGTCCTAAAAAGACTGTTTCGCTGTGCTGAATTCTCCATCTCCTTTTCTGGCGTCAAAAGGACTTTTCGCATCACCAACGATCTTCCGCCTTCAGCGTAATCTGTCTCAACATCTCGCCTCTGTGCCTCAGCGATGTGAGTCTCTCCAGTTTCTTTCTTTTTCTCTGGACACTCAAACGACCTGTGCCCATTCTTTCGACACGTGAAGCATGTGATTAATCCACCTCTTCCTCTTCCTCTACCTCTGGTACGAGGAAACCTATCATTATCCACATATCCTCCTCTCTGCTCAATTTTTTTTCCTCGTTTCTCAACATATGGCCTTCTCTGTGAGGTTCCACCTCTTTCAACCTTTCCCTGAGGTTTCTTCCATTCCTCCTTGGGCTTCTGATATTTATCTTGGGCAACTGATTTGCCTTTGGGCTGACTTCTGCCTCTGCCTCTCTGACTTTGTTTACGGCTCAGCTTCTCCTCAGCTTTCAGAGCCAATTGGTAAGCATCCTCCACAGTTTGGATGGTTGCCAAATTTAATTCATCCTGAATTTCATACCTCAGGCCATTCGTATACCTGGCCACCTTTTCTTCATTGCTTTTGCGATGACTTGCTCTGATATTCAACCTATAAAACTCCTCAGTATACTCCTTCACTATCATCAGCTTCTGTCTCAGGTTTTGCATCCTCCTAAACAAAGAAATTTGATAATCCCTGGGAATGAATTTTGCCTTCATCTTTGCAATCATCCTGTCCCAGCTCTTAATCTTTTGTTTGCCTTGGAAACGCCTGTCAGCTTGCAGTTCATCCCACCACAATGATGCATGTCCTTTTAATCGTGTGATGGCATGTATGATCTTCTTATCATCTTTGATATCCTCATAATCGAAGTAAGTATCAAGAGCTCTAATCCAGTCTAGCAGCTCTTCCGCATCCAGACTCCCTTCATAAGATGGAATGTCCATTTTTGTTTTCGAACTCATCCGAGCGATAACCTTGATTAAATGCTCATTGGCTGCATCTTCTGCTGGGATTTCTTCTTCTTCACGTCCAGCATCACCTTCATCTTCGGATTCACTGATATCTCCCGCATCAGCGTTTCGCCTTTGTCTTATCTCCATGTCCTCCATTCTGGCACGAAGATTTCACATTCCTCTCTCCACGTCTGGATTCTGTACCTGCCTACCTCTGTCTTTGGACAATTCCCTTTCCTCCTCTAGGTCGGGGGATTGTCTACCTCTTCTCCTTGGCAGCATGGTGAATTCTCCTTTTCCTCTGCTACAGAAAGCAAAGAAACTTTTCTATGCTCTGATACCACTTGACATGTGTATCAGAGTGCTCTCTTATCTCCTCCTGCCTCTCTTGCCTGAAATATACAGACAAGTAATAAGCTCTGATACCACTTGACGTGGATGGCTCCTGCTCCACCCAGGCACGTTCACTCTCACAGGAACTTCTTCTTCTCGGCCCGAAGAACTCGAAGGTTCTTCTATTTCCCTATCAAGAAATCTGCACCCACAGAAATCTTCCCCTGAGGTCTCTCCTTCACCATCGAGAGATCAACTAAATCTCGCGAGATAAATCTCGCTATCTCGCGAGTTCGGGACTTAAACCCTCCAACTCTTCCTTTCAAATCTTGTGAGACCCGATCTGGCGATGCGGGCATAACTCCTTCCACATACAACCGTGGGCTAGGCTTAATGTTAGCGCTTCCCGCAACTTCACGACCTCGCAACTTCGCGACCTCGCCGGTTGTACCGTCGAGTTTTCACCTTCCCAGTTCACGAGTCCCCGAGATGCGCGGTCCCACCTTATGCTCGTCTATGCGTCCACAAGGATCTCGTCTCCTCGACACTTCGCGACTCGCGAATCCTAATGCTAACACTTCGGGATTTCTCGCGACGAGATCCCGAGGCTTCGCGCCACCTGTACTCCACTTACGCTCCACTATGGCCCACGCTGCTCCAGCTGTCGGGATATCACTACCTCACAACCTCGCGATCCCCGCGGCCAAATTCCCTGACCTTTTCTTGCGAGGTCCCGAGACACGATCCCTCACACAGATCCAATGGTCCCCCTTTGTTCTGAATCCAACGGCTGTCCTTCTCTCACTTCCTCGTGACCTCGTGACTTTAAGTAGCCAATGTTTGGACTCTCAACCTGCGAACTCCGAGTTCACGAGATCCCTTGATCTCTCACCACCTGTCTTCCTCAGATGGATGGCTACGATCCTTTTGCTCCTTCGTCGCCTCGCGTCCTCGCACCTCGGGACTTTGTACATCCAATACTTGGGCCTTTACCCTGCAAACTTCCGAGTTCGCAAGATCTCTTGATCTCTTGCCACCTGTCCCCTTAGATGGACGACTACCAATCTCTTGCCGCTTCGCGTCCTCGCGCCTCGCGACTATGAACACCCAATACTTGGGCTCTCACTCTGCGAACTCCCGAGTTCGCGAGATCTCCGATCTCTACCGCTTGTCCTCTCAGATGGACGGTTCCTAATATCTCGCCACTTCGCCACTCGTGAAGCTAAAGGGTTTCCTCTTCGGTCCTCCAATGCCCGAGTATGCGAGATGAGGATCTCCTTACACGCGTCCTCCTCAATGAACGGCCCTGATCTTGCAGGGATATCGCGTCTCGCGATCCCGCTGCTCTTGCTTCACAACTTTGGGGCTTCAACTTCCGAGTCCCCGATATACGATACCACGTGTAGATCCTACGGCTCCAGTGACTCTGAATCGATGGCTCTACCTCTCCTGAGCTTCAAACCCTTCGGAATCTTCTCGCCATAACCTCCTTGCACCTATGCAAGATCTGACGATCCTCGAAACTTCGCGCAATCTCCTCAGAAGATTTCGACCACCCGTTCTCCCTTGGTTAATCCACGAGATGAAAAAGGGTATCTCTCTCTACGAGATTCCTTCGCCATTTCGCCAACCTGTGATACTTCTTCCTGACTTCAAGTCATGCTTATCTACTCTGATCTTCAGCGAATCAGAGGCCTATCCTTCCTGAGTTTTTCCAAATCACTTCACCCTCAATGGGATTCTCTTCACGCACTCCTTGCGGCAAGCCTGCTAACACTTCGACTGTTCGAGCCTCCTTGACTCTGCATATGCCCGTAGCAGTAGTCCTTCAATACTTCTGCTCAGTTTCACGACTGAGACTCTCCTTAGCCTGCGCACTCCTTGCACAGCTTCAACAACCCACTTTCACTTCTGAGTGGTTTGAGAACAAGAGTTAACTCTCTGAGCCTTCTGTCAACGCACTCCTTGCGGACGACTTCAACTGCACTCCTTGCAGGAATCCTTGCTCAAGAGAGAAACAATTGTAACTCACCTTACTTCCTCTCAGATTTTGATCTTAACCCAGGAAATCATACACACAGCATAATAACAAATGCATAACAGGAAGTAATATTCATAAGCAGAGCATTCAACACACATACACAAAGAATAACACAACAACCATGAATCTGAATCAACTTCTTCTATTAATTCAAGATCTGTACATGGGTGTTCTTCTACAGCTCTCTGCTATTCTCCTATGCTCTAAATTCTTCTTACTCCTGTTGCTCTCTTTTTCTAATCTTACAATAATACAAATGAGGGTGTCTATATCTGTTTTCCCTCTTGGACTCTAAAACTGTCTAATCTAAGAATTCAATTCTATCTACCTGCAACTACTACTATAAATGCCTCTGTCTATCTCAGATGAGAGCGTATGGGTCGAGGTCTGATTACATTCTTACCAAGGTGCCTAAATTAAATGATCTCATTTATATTCAGCGCATCAACTTCAAGGGAAAATTTAAAAATTCAAAAACTTGCACTGGACGTCTTCCAGCTGGCTTCTGCTTCCACGTTGGTTTTGCTTGTCGTGAGGGATGCTCCTACATCACGCGGGCCATTCCATAATAGCCTCGACCTTGGCTGGATCCATGATGATGCCTTCGACAGAGATGACATGCCCCAAGTAGTGAATCTTCGATTGGTAAAATGAGCATTTGGACAACTTCCCATACAATTTGTGCTCTCGCAGACACTGTAGTACCAAGCGCAAGTGTTCGTCATGCTCCTCCGTTGTCTGAGAGTAAATCAAAATATCGTCAATGAATACTTGGACGAACTTGTCCAAGTACTCGCGGAACACCCCATTCATCAAACTAATAAATACCCCTAGGGCGTTTGTCAGTCCAAACGGTAAAACAGTAAACTCGTAATGTCCAAACCTCATCTTAAAGGCAGTCTTAAGGACGTCATCCTCCTTGATCCACAATTGGTGATACCCTGATCGAAAATCAATCTTGGAGAACACTGTCGCACCCTTCATTTGATCGAAAAGATCATCAATTCTCGGCAATGGATAATGATTCTTGATCATAGCCTTGTTCAGTTGATGGTAGTCAATGCAAAGCCTCCACGATCTGTCCTTCTTTCGTATGAAAATAACAGGTGCACCCCACGGTGACACACTAGGATGTATCAACCCCAAGTCCAACAACTCCTTCAGTTGCATCTTCAACTCTTGTAACTCTGGGGTCGACATCTGATAAGGCATTCTTGCTATTGGTTCAGTCCCTGGTTTTAGGTCTATGGTAAACTCCAACTCCCTCTCTGGCGGCATCCCAGGTAACTCCTCTAGAAATACGTTCGCAAACTCCTTCACCACCGGAAGTTGTTCTAGACCTTCCGCTACTCCCTTCTTGTTTAACGCAAGGATCGCATAAAGATTTCACCCCTTGCGCATACTCTTCCGTAGTTGTAAGGAAGAGATGAACCTCAGGGAAACTCCCTGGTTCCGTCCTACAATCACACCTCTCTGTCCCTTGTCATTGACCAAGCTCAACCATTTTGTCTTATAGTTGAGTATCGCCTCATGCGACTCCAACCAGTCCATACCAATCACGACATCATAAGATCCTAGGATCGTGACGTACAGGTTGGCCCTTGTGACAAACTCTCTCAGGTTAAGGATACATCCTGTAACCTTTCCTCCAACCTTTTATTTGGCTCTCGAAACCATCTCTACGAAGCTAAACTCATCATGTTCGACTGCCTTTACCTTAATCCTTTTTAGCGTTGCACCAGAAATGAAACTCTTGGCAACACCGAGATCTATCAAAATACTAAGGGTCTGGTCAGCAACAGTACCTGTCACCTCGAGCACAGTCAACTGATGCTCTGCCTGGCGGTTATTCACCGCTGCATGAATCCGATGGGCCTTGCCCATATCTCCCACGGTAGTGGGTCCAGATGATCCAGATGCTCTAGTCCTCTCCACAGGGCAATCGTGCTGGTAGTGTGGCTCCCCACATGTCCAACACCCCTTCTTCGGCCTAGTAGTCCTGGTACCCAAAGTAGAAGATGAAAGCCCACCGGCCTAGAATCCTGGTCTATTCTGCTGAACAGGCCTAAACTGTTGTTGCTGCGGTCGACGTTGTTGCTGCGGTCGACGTTGTTGCTGATGCTGTGGTCCCCGATAAGGTGTCTGTTGCTGAGGCGTCTATCATCGAGGTGTAGTGAAGGTGGATCCCCTCTAGAAACCATGGTATCCCAGCGTATGTCTAGCTGGTGTCTGGTGCTATTGTGCTCTAGATGAAACCTGCCCTGCTGGTCTCGCTGGAGTCCTAGTCTGACCCCCGCTGATAAGCTCTTCCTCTGTTATGAGGGCCTTCTAGACGACATCATGCAAGGTTTGAGGCATCAAAATCCTAACCTTTGCATGCAAGTTGTCGTTAAGGTTGAACACGAACCTGTTGACATTAAGTTTCTCAGTGTTAAGGTGTGGAGCATATCGGAGCAGCTCCATAAAACGGGCCTCGTACTCGGGCACCGTACGACCTCCCTGTCGTAAGGCGTTGAACTCATTGAGCTGACGCTCAATGAATTCCTCTGAAAGGTACCTCTCTCATAACCGTTCCTCAAACAGTTCCCATGACACGTCTTCAACGGCTATGTTCAGCTGTGGTAGGAGCGTCTTCCACCATAGAAGAGCGCTCCCCTTCAGTTGAAAAACCGCCATGCAGAACTTCATGTTGGAGGTATAATCGCGAAGTGCAAAGCACATTGCCATGTTCTCCAACCATGCCTCGGCGGATGCGTCGTTTGAGGCACCAAAGAACTCGAGAAATTTGACCTTCTTGAGTTCACGGTGAATGCTACCAGTACTGACCGGAGCGTGCGGTGGAACCTCAGCGGGTGTCGACGCCTTGGTCTCATCTCTGTCCAAATGGATGATCAGTGCCTCGGACATGCGCTGAAAAGATCTCATCATTCCGACTACATCACCAACCGCTATATGCTCCTGTCTGAGAACCTGCTCGTCTCCCTGGGGGTTAGACCCCTCAGGCGTGGATGCTACTGGAGGCATAGTGCCTCCTCCCCTAGCACCCTGTCGTCTGCCTCCGCGACATCCTCTAACCATGATTACCTGCATCCACACAAGTCAACTCGATCAACAACAGTATAATCAATCATATCAACGGAAGTCGTAGCGATCCCAAGTCACGGGTTGAACCCGCTCTGATACCACATGTAACGAACCTCCCGTTCGTCACGACATCAACCTCTCAAAGCAAGTGCAAATTTTTTTATTTTTTTTGTGTGCGTGTGTACAAGGATAAAAAGACATTATATTCTACGTCGCAACACGACGACGATCATGATGCATGCAACTGCAACAACAACATGATGACCTAAGATGCACATCAAGCATCTAGAAGCAATGAACAACAATCAACCGGAAAATATAGGACAAACTACCTGCCCGTCCTACCCTACAATGGTTAGGACCTCCAGGACACATAAGCAATGTTGAAGCCCAGGTTCCCATCAATCTTGACCATTTAAGGTCTCAGGGCTGGCCATTGTTCTGAGGAACAAGGAGGTATCTAGGTCCCCTCAATCCCATCATAAGCATCAATTCAAGACTATATTATCGACCGTACTTAACCTTCAATTCCTCATGGTGAAAATAAAATAATCTACTATGATTAATCAATCTGTTGCACAATATTTAAATACAATTGAGCAAGAGAATAATACATGAAGAATAACAAGAAACACAAGAGCATAACTACAATTTTTGAATTTGATATAAATCTATTCTAATCATGATTAGTAACTTGTTAAGATCAGGTTCATTCAAGTCAAGCATCACTTATCAAGTGATTCAACTCATGTAACAAGTACAACACCTATGTAGCTCACTATGTATCATAAGGAAATGAATTATCTTACTTAAGTGATAAATTAAGAATTCAATACCAAATTCCATATCCATTTTTTTTACAAGGTAATCATAAAATGATCGACTTTAATGAACAATTAATGGAAGTAAAGGCTTCTTTATACATCCATTAAAAGAATTAAAAGATCAACACCTATTAACAAGATGTAAGACTTTTTCCTACTACAAGGTACCATAAGAAGATCCCAATCTTTTTAAGTAGTACATAAAGATATCAATGCCACCTTGCACGTCCATTTATAAGGTATAAAGGATTCAATCATAATGAGAAATAAGGAAAGATCCCAAGCTACCCTACAATCCATTAAAAGAACTAAAAGAAGATCAATCCAAATTTAGGAATTAATTAAGATAATTTACATGCTAACTTACATATCTGTATAAGGATTTTAAATAAGATTGAATCTTATTTAAATAAAGCAAATTAAGAAATCAATGTTGACTTATAATTCCAGTTGACAAAATACAACCTTCGGATTTGGATTCTACCGTGCATTTCTTATTTACATCGATTGAGAAAGTAAAACATTAAAAGATCTCTTTTTAATTTGAAGGTTGCTATTAACACTGGTGCGCAAATCAATCTCATTCTGACATCTAATTCCAATTTAATCCAGTCACATTTGTACTAGCCATTCACCTTAATAAAGCATAAACTAAATAATGTGGATTGTTGTTGTTAACCATTAATAAGGTTCTGCTGTCATAAAGGTTAAAGTAATTTACTGCCATCTGTAGTGACCAGATTTACTGATATAAAAGATAAAAGGAAAGATTACAGGTTAAAACACTTTCGGCCAAATTAATTACATCATGTTGTCCATCACATAAAAATTGTTGGCGATTAAATTGCGTTTGTTGTCTAAATTAAATGAGGGGTTGTGGTCAATAAATGTCTTTTTAAAGCAATTTTAATGCCATTTTAAATGCTATCTTACTGTTATAACTAAGTGTCTTGTCAATCTAATCAATGCAATTGATGTTATTTGTTGTTATAAATGGAGTCGACTTGACACTGTTCAGGGATTAAAGAATGGCTATCAACGGACAACAATCAACATTTCATTGGTTGATCTTCCCTTGACTAGTCAATAGTGTAGTTGCTTTGTTGCTGTGCAATATCAGAGTTACCAAAATTACATATCAGAGTTATGGGCAATTAAGGATTTCGTTTGACAAGTGGTATCGTAGTTACCAAAATTGAATATCAGAGTTCTGGGTAATTAATGGTTAACAACCAAATGGAAAACGACCACTACGAAGGAAGGCAGGATACTTCCAGCAAGTGAAAAACACAGATTACAAGTACAAATTTCATGCTACCAGCAATTGTTTACACACACAATCGTTTACACCGGCAAACAAACCATCGCGGGCGTTCACAGCGTTACACCATTCATGTTTCAAATGGCAAGGGTTCCAGTTTTTGGGTATCGATTCCACTGTAGTCACCCCAAACTCACACCTGGATGAAACCATAATAAATGACCCACCTAAACAGGTCACACCAGCCCACGAGGCCACAAGGGGTGAACACGTTCATGAGGGATTGAACCTTAGTGAGGGGAATAAGAACGACCTCACTATACCAACCAATCAAGCCCCCACGCAGAGAACACTCCTCCTCTGAATTTCGTGGTGAGCCACCGCACACTGCCACATGAAATTTAAACCAAATCATGGGCAAACATTTACACAGTCAACCTGCCTTACTAAACGCCGAGAAGACATCACACAGTCAAAATCATGGTTCAGCGGAGCCAGGGGTAAAAGAATTCATGAGCAGAGGGCGCAGTGTTTAAATTTCTCTAATCAAAATGGTTGTCTATTGTATAAAAAATCGCTTCTACTGGAATCGTATTAGATGTAAATTAAACATAAATTACAGTAAACAAATTGGACATAATTTACTACATGTAAAACCTTCGCTATCTCTCATTCACATTTTATAAAATTTATAGTAAATAACTTCACATTCGATGCATAATGTAGGCTATTATTATTCATCAATCATAAAACAACGCAGAGGAACCATTTTACATCTGTTACATCATGACCATCACAGAGGTGATATTCTACATCTACTACATATCCACAATTGCAGGGGCAATATGTTACATCTTTCATATAATTACCAATGCTGGAGTAATGAAAACAAGTCAATTCCACGAGAGCTAAACACAGATCAGAGTTAATACTTTTTTTTTCTCTTGGGGTACCGATATAAAAAGGTGACAACAGTAAGAAAACGCCAGGGTCATAAAGGTAACTCGTCGAAGGGATCACAGGGACTCTAGTAGTCAAGGCGCGGAAAAATGACAACAAGGAAGCAAGATAAACCCTACGCGGGGGTTGGACTGGAAGGCGCAAGCCAACAATCAGGCAAGGACAACAACAGAGGTAGACGACTGATAGGCTTGCCTTTGCTTCACCATCCTCTCACAGAAAAGCAAGGCGTTGAGATCCATAGGTCTTTTAACACTAAGGCGACGACCCTAGATCAGGCTCCTGGTCGACTGCTCAGGCGAGGAATGGTGAGTTAGGGACGAAGGCTATCAGCCATGAAGGTCACCATCACACTCAGTAAGGTGGTCAAGACAGGCGTGACAACGAAGGCCATGGTAGTCAACAACCATCTAGCTAAGCTAAGGAAGGTTCCAGTCACCAAATAAAAAAAACATCAATTTACTTTTCCATTAATTAAGCAAATTCAAGCATGAGCCTAATACATTCTACCATACAAAATGAAGAGCGTACCGTTGCCTATTCACCTGCTCCGAGTGTCGTCCGCGCGCTCCGTGCAACTCCTGCTTGTTGACCGCTGAGACTTCACCGGTACCTCCCAGCCAATGCTAGGGGTACTCTTNCACACACTATCCAGAGATTCCGTCTAGCTCCCAGCTCACCTCGCAAGGTCGAGCTACCACTCCTCTCCGAGCTGGGTATCCCAACTCCCACAAGTAAATCAGTCAAATCGATATTTCTGCAACGTAACGTTATGCAAACAGAAGATGTCTTTCTCCTTCTCCTTCCTTCATTATATAGAATTTCCCACTTCCTCTCCTTCCTAAAATCTCATGCAATTAAAGTTTTTTAAAAATAAAATCCTAAAAATTCTCCTTCTTACAAGTGTCACCCATCCCCTACATTCCTCCAATAATTAATTTCTTTAATTAAGTAATTATCTTTATTTCCCTCACCCACCTAGAGTTACTCCTAGAATCACTCCTAGGTGTCCCTAGATTCCCTTACAGGTTTTAATGGCTTTCCCTATTATGAAATTGCTAATTCAGTTTAAAATTAGAAATCTCTTAAATGTATATTCTGTATTAAGTTGACTTCCCGCTTTTTCCCTTAAGTTCCCCTTTTTCTTTTTTATGTTACCTCTCAGGTGTGGAATTTACCCATTTTCCCTTTTATCATTAATTTAGTATATTTTAAATTATCAAAGGATAAAATAATTAATTCCCTCTTTACATTTTATAACCACATATTTTATTTCTTATGAATAAATTAATTTCTTACTCCCTTCATGTTACAAATTTTTATGAAGATCATGATTATTATTTAAGTGGTTTTTATTTTAATTATTACTATTTTTTTTTATTTTATCTATTTTTATTTTTTTTAAGGTAGACAAAATTTTACCCCTAGCGTAATTTTAGACTTAGAACTTAGATTTCGTACTGGGCGACATTTAATTAGGGAAATTGTTT
>SNQJ01S0249068.1:0-12957 GCA_010110895.2 Picea sitchensis | reverse complement strand
TGTGAAAACTGAAGAAATATGTACCATGAATGCCCCTGTAACTGTGTGGAAGGAGAAAAGGCCCTATAATCTTATCAAGAACAACCTGTAAGCTGAACTGTAGTACCAAAGCCTTTCCAATGGGCCATGGAGTCAAAGTATATAATCCTCCCACTGAAAAGGGTCTCATCCAAATCTGCTACCTCCTCGTGGTAAATATATTGATGTCGACACAAGGGAGAGAGTCACTTAATTATATGTCAATAATGTAAACACTTGTGAAGTGCGAAGGAACACCACCAATAATGTCAATGGGTCATGTTGTCGTCCTTATATACACTTGGTAACGTGGACTAAGTCCAATCCACTTAGTGTGTCCTTGGAGGCACAATGTGTAAGTTCAAGCCCATTGTCACCTCGACTTGAACTTCTTTCATCTAGGCTTACTCCTAGGGAAGCCAAGGGGGGTAGACCCTAGTTACTATGTGAGTAATTAAGGTGTTCTGGGAGTTGATTTTAATTAGTTAAAGGTCTAGGGGATCTAGCCTATATGAAAAACAAACAATGCAAAGTGCACGATTTAAATGCAGAAGGAACCCTTTTCCTAAGACAACTAAGACTAGTGCCTAAGATTGGGCAAAGGGGTCTACTAAGTTAAAGAGAGTTTAGAATCTACAAAAGATTACGATTAAGTACAAAATAATTTCTTTGCAAGATTTACAATTGGATTTAGATCCAAATGAATGAAATAAACAACTATCTACAAAGTTAAGAATATCTAAAGATACACTAGATACAAAGATACAATTATGGAAAAAGCAAGATAACAAGCACTAACTTGAAATAATTGGTTGTGCAGGGAAAAGGAAGATTTCTCAAGAGAAAATATTACCACAACACATGAAGCCAAAAAACCCAAACAATAGAGTTTCTCCACAAGATGCGCAACTCGAAGGGGTTGTTTCAATGACATCCACAAGTACACAACAACAAACCCAAACAATGAAGTTGCCTCCAAAGGATGCGCAACTTCAAGGGGTTAAACCAATAAAGAAAAACACAACTCAAAAATTAAATGGCAATGCTCAAAAGAAAGCCTCCAAGGGCAAGTGCGCAACTCTTATGTTCACCTAGTTAATATCCACACAATGCTGAAATAAAATTGCATGTAAAGTAAATGGAAGTGTAAAGTGCTTGCAAGATTATTAAGCATAAACCATGAAAGATAGATAAATGAAAGTTTCCCAAGGTTGTAGTGGATTAATTTTAAGTAATGAATTAAGTTATTAACAGTAAAATGTGAGATCTGCCTAAAACTAGGTGACTTCCCTAGAACTCTCTCCACTTATACCAAAAGCACTGTTGGGTTATGCTCAATAAGTGAGCAAAACAAGGCCACACCCTAGCTCCCCAAGTCAATCCGGGGAACAAAAGTAATCCAACAAGGGGGACACCTAGTGCCATGAGACCATCCTTGATCTAGCACCCCCCTACTTCTTCCTTAAGTCCCTTTTTTGATAGTAAAGTTTGGACAATTAAAGGTGTTTCTAATTACTATATAAATTTTAGGCCCTATGGAACTAAAGATTGATTGAGCTTAGAGTTAGATTAAGTTGAGTTAAAAATAGGTGATTGAAATGTAGAGTGCTTGTAAATGAAATTGCTTGCAAATTAAAGAAAAGTACTTGCAAAGTAAAAAGCTTGAGGAAAGAAAAAAGTGCAGGAAATAAGAATTTGCAAGAAAATTTAAAGTGCTTGGAAAAGTAAATTTCAAGAATTAAAGTACTTGAAGGTAAATAACTTGAAGGAACAAAGTGCTTGGTAAAATCTTGCAATGGAAATGAAATTATAATGAAACAAACAAGTAAACAGAGTAAGTTTTATTCCTCCATGGGCTTAGGAAAACATTATGTGATTACTTCTAAGATCTAAAGATTTTTAAACCATTAAGTATGAAAATATAGAAGCAATAACCATAATATTAACCTAGACTTACGATGGGATGGTTGGCTCTGCCAAACTCTTTGCTAGGTGTAGGCAAACAAAAGAATGAATTAAATGACTTGAAAGGTAAATCTAAACTAAGCAACCACCAGAAGTGCCTTGAGATGGAGGACAAAGGCTTCCGATTTTGTGCACAGTGGGTGATGAAATAAAACTTGAAATAAAAACTTGGAAATAAAATCCTAGCCACAACCTTGTCCTAATGATAAGTGGGACAAACAATAAAATAAAAATGGTAAGTAGATCTAACTTCTAATATACGTTTTATGATGGTTGTCTTTGCCAATCTCTTTCCTAGGTGTAGGCAAACTAGAAATTAAAAGCACAGAAATTTTAATTTGTTTGAGAAATGCAAGCCCTTGAGATCCCTTGGGCTTGCTACAGTCAGAAGCTTGAGAGAGAGAGAGAGAAGTGGATGTTTGTTACCTCAACTTGGGAGGTGTTTGATTGACTTTAGATGGCCCCAAATGGGCTGTTCCTCCCTATTTTACATCCACAAACTGCAAAAACCAACAAATGAAACTTGTTGGAGCAGTCTGAGAAATGACAAAAATCTACATAAAATCTGTTAGTGAAAACATAAATTTTAAGTATAAAACCAGCTGTATATATATTCGTTTTTGGTCTTTTTCAGAACACAAAACTACCCAGATATAGAGGAAGATGAACAAAAAACGAGAACATAAAATATTAGAGGGTTTAAGTGGATGATGAAAGGTTTCAAATTTGAAATCTTTCTTCACAAAATCCTTGAATTTTATAATTCCTTGAGACAATCCTACAGAAAGGAGAAAGGGGTGAGAACATTCAATTAATAAAACAAAATACTTTGTTAAATCTACATGAAATACTCACTAGATCTATGATAATACTACCAGAAAATCTACCCAGACAAAATACTTTGCTTGAAATCCCTGAATTACAACAAATAGAGCAAAGAATAAACTAGAGACAAATCCTCATTAAGCAAGATGGCACCAAGAATACTCTCAACACCATGTATCCTCCAAAAATTTCTTGTATTAGAAGCAAGCTTGAACAAATGCACAAGCTTGAGAGAAAGAATGATAGAGGGAAGAGAAAAGAATAAGAGGAGGGAGAGTGGGAGAGAATGGAGGGGAGAGGAGAAATTTGGGTAGAGTAACCTTGAAATGAGAATATATGTCAAATGAGGGAGGGGAGGATTTTATTTATACTTGGGAGCCAAGATTGACCCATCTTGGATGCTCTACAAGTGTCAATCCTCAAGCATCATTGAGCATTTCAAGGAGGGGGCACACTTTTTAGGGTTTTGGAGGTTTTAGGGTTTTAGCATATGAGTGGGGTGTGAGTTGGAAACTCCGTTGGATTTATCCAACATCACTTTAGACAAGGGTGGTGCACTTAGGGAGATGGGGCCCATTTTCAAATAATTTTTCACTTTCTATGGTTTTTCCTCAAGTGCAATTTCCTTAGGGGGAAGACAACTTGAGTTGATGGCTAGGTAAGGGGGAGAAGTAAGGTTAGTAAAGGGGTTTGGGTGATTAGGAAAATGTTGGGTAAGTTCTCCCACTCTTTCTCTAATCAATTTGCTCTTTTTACAAATTTGTATTTTGATTATATCAATACTGTAATTAAATTGTTGTTTTAGGCCGACTTAGACTTCTCATCGATAAACACCTTTGCAAAAATTCCAATTGAGCTGAAACACTTAAAGGGGTGTGGGGAGTCTCATTCATTTCTTTTGAGCTCAAATACTCCTATCAAAATCCCAAGACCTAGTTTTACAATTTTATCAAAATTAATTAAAATTACCATTAACTAGGTAATTTAAAAATACTTTAGACTCGTGGGTCCATAGGAACTCTAGGACATGTCTATCATGGTCATTTACAATGATATAGACACTATATACCATAGGGCTTTACCATTAGAATGCCTTTTACCTCTTTGGAGGATTATTTGAGTGAATTGAAAACTCCAAAGGGGAAATTAATAAAATTTGGTTAGGCGGGTGTAACACGAAGAAAAAAACACTTGATGAAAGGACTTCTTTAATGATGAAGCCCTAGGAAACTGACCTAAACTATCATCCATCTTGATACATTACACATATTATCCCACGTAGAGAGCGATAAATTACAAAAAATATGTGTTGAAGGCAAAATACTGTAGCAAGACGGAAGTGCCTAGAACTTATACTTCACTCAGTTACATATCTCTTCATGGAGTTGACCCCTGGTTAAACGAGGTGGTCAACGAGGTCCCCAAATTACGAGCCACTTGACATTGTGAAATATGTTTTGAAGTCGAACAGTGACACAAATCATGCAATCAAGGCCCAATGATACTCTGCCTTTTCAGATGCGAGATAACCGCCAATAAGGCTAACGACCACCAAGGTACTCTAATTTTGGGTTATTTGTAGATAATTTGTCGAAGTCGATACAAGACGACCTATTGAAAAGAAGAGGAATGATGTATCTCTTCCCTCAATGCGAAGTGATAACTGTTGAAGATCAAGATGAAAAACATTGGAATATAAAGGATTGTGTTTCGTTTACTGCAACGATACCTAGATCTTCCAACCACGGAATGACCTCCCTCGGTACCTTGATGACCTTGACCAAGAAGATAATTAAATTTTAATCTATAGCCAAAATTTCATCATAAACAAAGAATAGAAGCTCCGTAGGCAGGATAGTCCCACCAGAACTAGCTGCCTCCCCATGACCCTGCCTTTCAGCACCATATTGGTCTGCTGTGCTTCTATAGTCCCGAAATTAATGTAATAATGGCCAGCTCTATATTTATAGTGGACCTAGCTAGTCCTAATTGAGACTGACTGACCCAGGTCCTTGGGCCGACTTCTACTTTTGGGCATCGATAAATTCAATATAAATATATTTGTTCGGTCGACAACTTGTCTAGGGTTTTCTTCAGTCTTTGCTTCCTTCAGGAGGTTCAAATCTAAGTCATGGAGTCATCATAGGGTTCATGCCTCTGAGATGGCCGTGCTCTGAACTGGACGTGCTGGCAGGCATGTGCTGTGGCTCAGTTGAGATGTTTGTTATCAGGCTGGGCATGTGTTTTGTTCACTGGACATTACTGGGCCATGACAATGTGACATATAAACCATGGCATGTGGGCAATCATGTGTTTGAAAAGTCATAACATAAGTGTATGAAACTGATGGGGCAAACAGCTCATGGGACCACTTTGAAGAGTGTGGCACTGGTGTATAGGCCATGGGGTGATGTTGCTTCCATGAGATGAGAATGTATAGCATGGTATCAAACAGATAAATTATACTTTGTGCCTAAACTAGGGAAGTTTGTTGGTGCAAACACTTTGGGCATTCTTGACACTGTAAAGTGTAACTGGAGATAATAGATTCTACCCTCAGTAGTTGGACCATTCCCTTACCACAGGCCATTCCTCAACACTAAACAAAGTGTAACCCTCAGGGGAATGAATGCACCCTAAGGAATGAATGTCTGAACCATTCCCCACAGGCCATTCCTGGAGCACCAAAACAAAGTTAATAGCCTAGAGAGGAATGATCTACCCTTGAGGAATAAGCTGTCTGATTCAGGCACGGACTACTCTCACTTGGGCCATTCCTCAGACACCAAACAGGTTGTAGCACGGGCTGAGATAGTGCGCCCTCAGTGCTTGTCGGGATCATTCCCCACCACAGGCCATTCCTCGACACTAAAAGTGTATCTTGGGGCAGAGGTCGAGGAATGTCTGTCTTGCATCAACCTCAAAAAACAGAACATTCCTCATGTTAAACACAATAAGAAATCATTGTCTGACGAGGTGGGTCAGTCTTCTTGACCACTACTAGGAGTGACTTCCAAGAAGAATGAGTGTCCACAGACCTCCCCATAATGGGAAGTCGATATATATGATACATCATTAATTAGTCTACCTCCCATGTTAACCACAATGGGAATCCTTTGTCCGTCGGAAATCTCAATCCACTTTTCAAGCAGGAAAGCATGCGTGAATCTAGACTTACAAAAATAAATAACATTCAATTCTCCCTCTAAGGAGAGTTATTTTAATCATAGAAATAAATATTTTTGCATACCTCTTTATCACAGAGTCTTGCTTCATTCTGGGGAGTTATTTCCATAATCCCATCTTCTCTCGAATATACAAACTTGATTAGAAAGGCTTTAATAGGGACCATCATTTGTCTTCTCATCAGTGGGGATAAACTTGAGCTTTACCTCTCCTTCTGGAATTTATCTCGGATAAAGTAGTATTTGATCTCAATATGCTTCGACCTTTCATGGAATCCTGGATGCTTGGATATTATACAACTTTGATTATCAATATATTATGGTCGATTCTAAAATCTGATCAAATAAATCAGATAATAACTTCCTTATCCATACTACTTATGTGCATGCTTCACAAGATACCATATACTCTACTTCTATAGTCTGAATTTACTTCACTGCTGCTCCAAGATATCATATAGCGAACCCAAGCTGAAACACATACTGAAGTACCTCTTTTGTCTTCTTCACTTCACAACCCAATGGAGTATGTGAATCCATTAAGTTGTATATCGTTGGATGCGACATATCTTAAACCATAGTTTATTGTCCCACGAATGTATCTTAAGACATGCTTTGCTGCTATCCAGTAACTCTTGTCTTGGTTCCACCTGAAACCGACTTAATGTATTTACAACAAAGCAAATGTGGTTGAGTATTTACAAATACATCAATGATCCCAAGTTGCCCGATATAGAGATGGATCTTGGTGAATACGGAACTTTCACTTTTCTTATATCCACATTCATAGGAGTGTCCATGGACTTACAATCCATCATTCCAAACTTAGAAGGGATATTTGTTGCATATTTTCCTTGTCCAAGAAATACTTCACCATGCTTCTAACATACTTCTAGTCCCAATAAGTAATGGTGCATGGCCTAGATCTTTCATATCAGAGGAGGCCAATCCTTCTTGCACTTTATGATTAGAGATTCTTCACCTGGTATGAATAGATCATCAACATATAACAGTAGAATTACGGGTGCATTGTCCACGACTCTTGGAAAAGCCAAGTCTAATTAGATAACTATCCATCACAGCGCCTGTATGGAGCTTACAGCGATTCCATACAGGGTTTTCTTTAATCGCAAACATGAGTGTCTCTGGAATGTACCCGAATCCTTGAGGTTGTTCAATATATACTTCTTCTTCGATGGCTTTCCGTTGAGGAATTTTGTCTTTACATCCATGCAGTTGTAGATTCCATCCCATGGGGCGGGAAGAGATATGGATTCGATGGGTATCAGTGATCGAAGTGGGATCGAGGCTTTGACTAGACTTGAAAAATGCTCAAAATGAGAGATTTTCGGGAATCACGTGAAACTTTGTTCCCATTCGTCCATGCTCGTCTTCTGATTCCGGTGAATATTTACTTCATGAAGCGGAGTCCATTGTTGTAGATATGGCGTTACGTGCAAAAAGTCAAGCGAGCGAAAAGGGATGCATTTATGCGGTCGGTCTGATCCACGTGGCATGTAAATTACAAATGATGTGGCCGGTATCGGTGCGTGCGGTAGCTGGGATGATGACATGTATCACCGGAAGTGACCGCGTGTCGACTGATTATAATTCGTTTTGGAAGTCTGATTGGACCGATACGGGTGACCGTGTCACCAGCGAAAAGAGGTGACCACGTGGGGATAGCGTCATCCGGATGGCCGATGGCGGTGGCGTGGCAAGTGGTAGGTTGTCTGAAGAAACCGTGGCAACATAATGACGTGGTGCGTCGGCGAACTTTTATGGGCGAATGGGAATCTTGTCGTGTCGATGCGGTTGGTTGGTAAGAGGTGCCGTGGCTTCGGTCATGAAGCGCCGCGTGGCACCGATGGTTGTTGGTTATGTGTTATAAAATTTGTTTTCACGTCGCCGGGGGTTGAACCTGCGACCTCGAGAATTGACCAAAGAAAGGATTGGCGAGGGCTAGGCTAGCAACGCGATAGTACTTGTTATGTAATGAAGCCAATTTAATTAAGTGAACAAAGTTCAAGCGGGGTGGAAAAGGGCCAGCCAGCCCTCGACACCACATAACCGCATGCTTTATGACCAACAACCACGGATTGTTAAAATTTATCTGAGTATTGGATAGGGTAAACCCAGTTGATTCGAGGGCTCCATGACCCGGAACCAACCACGTCTGTGAGAGGTTTCAACCTAATGGAAATAGGGGATATATGGATCGCCCATAAAACGAGGAGGCGAGCCCGGTGAGGAAGGGGCCAGTAGCGTGGATGTATGGGCCGACTTATATATGACGATAAGGCTTTATATCGGTGCATGCGACCAATGAACTATACAAAGTGGGTTTTCATGAAATTGTTTTGTTTGTTTTATTAATGCCTATTTTTAATTGATTTCTTCCATTTTGGGATATTGGGCATTTTGGAGGCCAGATTCTTGGAAGAAGTTGGAACTGAGCAACCAAATTCAAGGCTATATAAAACCGAACACGTTTGAGATAATGATCATTAGGAATGATTATCTTTGAGAGAATAAATAAGTCGGTTTGATCTGAAACCTTTGAGGTGGAGATGGGATCATTTAGAATGGAGCATCGGTTGCATGCCGTTTTTCTTCTGCCGGGTTCTAGAGATTTGGAGGAACATGATCAGATCGGTCTTGTATCCATTTGGCATTGGAGAGATGTAATTTTGAGAACTTGAGCTTGAGAAATAAAGCCTCCCCAGGAGAAAAGGCCCAGGAGGCGGTAGGCAAAAGTTATTAATGAACTTCGTTATCAACTTCTATTTTTATGGTTTGTTGTTTATTATTCATTTCAGATCTGCATATGTGTATTTGAATGTCATAATTCCTCTTCTTTCCTCCTTCTTTCTCTAAATTCTCAAATGGTTAATTATTACATGCAGATTAAAACTCAACCATAGTCATTTAAAGATCCTCTGGATCATATATCTGCCACCGGGCAAGGTTTCGTGAATCTTCTCCCTCATACAGGAGAACCCTCTGGCCACAATCTTGCCTTATATTTATCCAGCTTCCGTCTGCTTTGCATGTTTGATCTTGTATACCCATTTTGAAGTTACAACTGATTTTTTCTTTGGTCTGGGTACAATTTCCCATGCCATTTCTCATAATGGATACGGTGTTCTTCCGCCCATAGCTTCTTTCCATTGTTCCTTTAGGACTGCTTCTTTAAATGTAGTGAGTTCTTCATCTAGAAACTTTGTCATGTATGTTGCATAGCTTAGAAGGGAATCTTTTCGGTCTTTTAGTCTTCCTAGATGTTCATACATGGAACTTGTGATTCTTTAAATCTTGTAAGGTGGCTTCAAAATAGATGGTCTTTTTCTTGTTCTTTGGCATATTATCTGGATTAAGCGTTCTCACATATCTCCATAGAATAATCAAGTTGATCCTTTTAGTTGTTTTCACTATACGTGTTTTTCTTCGTTTAATCTTCAATTTCTTCTTCTTCTATAGTTTCTTCAATGGATTTTCTGAAGACCATTCTTTCATTGAATGTTACATATCTTCTTACTTCTATCTTGTGTTGATCTATAATATATTTTGTAGGCTTTGGATGAGTCATTGTATCCCACGAATATCTCCTTCTTTCACGAGGGTTCTAGTTTATTTCTTTTGTATTTATAGAATATGAATATAAACTTGACATCCAAATATTAAGTTTTCTACGTTAGGTTTGTTGGGGAATGCTTCTTGGTGTCATGTCCTTCAATATGCGATGAGGATTCTAAATGCATGTATATGGTTGTCATTCTGCTTCTCCCCTTAAACATGGATAGATGCTTGATGGATTTCAATAGGAGCTTTCTTGTTTCTTGATAGATGTATTTTTTTTTCTGCTACACCATTTTGTTAAGGATTATGGGAGCGATTAGCTCCCTCCTAATCCCTAATGATTTGCAGAATGCAATGAACTCCTTCTTGGTGTATTCTCCTCCATTATATGTTCTTAATGTCTTGATCTTCTTGTTAGTAAGGTTCTCTATTTCTTCCTTGAATTCTTGGAACTTGCTTGAATGCGCTTCATCTTGCGGCTTAGAACAATACGTCTTCCTTGATAGTCATCTATGAATGTTAAGTAGTAGAGGTCTCCTCCTAAAGATTTGGTGGCATTGGATATCAAACATCAGTGTATTAGATCTAGGGTTTCCTTAGATGTATTGTTACTTCAGAATGGTTTCTTAATGTTCTTCCCAAGGGCACATCCTGCAAATTCCCTAGTGTGTAGACTTCAATTGTAAATTTGTCCCTTACGACCATCTTCACAGGAGAAAGGTTAATTCTTGATAGTTAATGTAAGCGTACCTTCTATGCCAAATATCATTAGGGTTGACTTCATATGTACTAGGGCTTCTTCATTTTGTTCCGTAGTCACGTATATAGATTCCCTTCATCTTCCAATAACCTAGCATTATCTATGTTGGAGTCTTTGTGCCATGATAACACTTTTCATCTATGAAGGCTATTAGGTTTCCTTTGTCTTCTAAATATGATATTGATATAATATTCTTTTCTAAACGGTACATATAGAACATTGCTTAAGTGAACATGATTGCGTGATTCCAATTTGATTGAGGCTTGTCAAATCCTTATTGAGGTAGGTGCTTTTTGTCTCCAAGATCCCACTTTGTCTGATGTCTTTCTCTCATTTAGATATGAGGGTCTAGCTTAGTCTCCCGTCATGTGCAGGAAGCTCCTTGTGGATTATCCACATATCGTCTTCAGTTGTCAGTAAAATGTTGAGTAATGTAGAGGTGATTGTTTAGCACATGTCTTGGAACGTGATAACTAGTCGTATGATCCAAAACTTCAACTTCGTCTTTTCTCTCTTATGAGAATGTAAATAGGTGCGCTGAGTTAGGGCTCATCTGGATCTCTTCTCCTTGGCTGATGATGCTCCATCATAAGGTGCCGAATCTGAGAATTAGGGTTTCTGCAACTAATACTGCTAGTAACCCCTGGGGTCTTGGAAGTTGTTTCTACTAGTAACCCTAGTGGCGGTTCCTCAATGAGCTCAATATTCTAGTGGTTATGTTTCCTTCCAGCGTTTAAACTTTTGTGAAGGGTGTGTGGGCCCATAACTTGTTAGAATATAAAGGACTGTGTGCTTGTTTTACCACGACAATACCCTCATCTCCAAACCCCGCAGGCGAAACCCTCAGAAACACCTTGACCTTAGTAGAGAATTTTGGTGAAACCTTAATGAGAATTAAATGCACCAAGCAAAGAATGAAAAAATTGACGGATGATCCCACCCGAACTAAGCGCTTCCACTTTCCCGGAGACTGGCACAAAAGCGCCAAGCTAGCAGTCTTTGTGGCACCGCAATTATGAGAGTGTGTAATAGTATTTGCAGCACCTATATTTATGATAATTTGTGATTCTTGGGGAGCCGATCGACTAGTCTAGCAGGCAGAGCTTCTTCTTCTGGGCATCAATAGATTCAATATAAATATATTTGTTAAGTCGAGCAACATAGAGTTTCTTCAATTCTTTGCTTCCCTTGGGAGTTTCTAGACAATCTCATCATAGGTCATCCTTAAGAGGTTCATACCTCCCAAAGCTACTATAATATTAACAATAACCGGTACCATATCCTAATAGCGATGGGGGTGGTGACTCAAAAGCGAGAAGGATCAATGATAAGAGATGAGGAGACAAAACATAAAATGACTCAAGATTCTCCTATCTCCTCAAACTACCCATCTAAAAGGCTCAATACTTCGAGAATGACGACAAAATGGAACCCCCATCCAAGCTCACTCTAATGAGAGACACAAAGGCTTGACATGTGTAAGATAGACATTCACATTTTGACCTAGGAAAAACACTAGTGGTCATCCATTTATTCATGAAAGGAAAAACACACAAGCCACGACCACATGCTGATATAAGTAGGAAAAAATCAGCAACACTTGTGCAAAGATTGAAGTAGATAAATGAAGGAAACAAGAAAGACTTGCAAGGGAAAATAAGTTGTTGTCCTAAAACTGTAAAAATTAGCAAGAAAGAAATACTGAAATGACAATGCAGAATCAGGACAGCCACCGTTAAATTTTTTACCTCAAAGTTGCTATGATTAAATCATCATACTCAAAGGACCATTGTAGCCATGCAACCAAATGATCAGTCCGACGAGAGAGGTGAACAAAGTCAACCTTCCAGGAGAACCAACCATAAAATCTCATAGACTGACTCAAAGCAGAAGGATCAATGATAAGAGATGAGGAGACAAAACATAAAATGACTCAAGATTCTCCTATGTCTCCTCAAACTACCCATCCTAAAGGCTCAATGCTTCGGGAATGATGACAAATGGAACCCCCATCCAATCTCACTCTAATGAGAGACACAAAGGCTTGACATGTGTAAGATAGACATTCACATTTTGACCTAGGAAAAACACTAGTGGTTAGCCATTTATTCATGAAAAGAAAAACACACTAGACACGACCACATGCCGATATAAGTAGGAAAAAAATCAGCAACACTTATGCAAAGATTGAAGTAGATAAATGAAGGAAAAAGACATTGCAAGGAAAATGTAGATTTCTGTCCTAAAACTGTAAAAAATCAGCAAGAAGGAAGTACTAAAATGAGAATGCAGAATGGAAGGACAACTACCCTAGACCCAAAATGTTTACCTCAAAGTTGATATGATTAAATCATCATACTCAAAGGACCATTGTAGCCATGCAACCAAATGATCAGTCCGATGAGAGAGGTGAACAAAGTCAACCTTCCAGGGGGACCAACCACGAAATCTCACATAAACAAAAGCGACCTTGATGTATTTTCTAGTGAAGGAATAGATGAAGGTTGCTAGTTGATTGGAGGCTATTGGTTGGGATTTAGAACATGGTATTTCAACAATAAGAAGAGTGAATGTATGAGAGCCAAAACTCATAGAATCTATCTACTGAAATACCTTTATCATCTT
>SNQJ01S0249067.1:0-12957 GCA_010110895.2 Picea sitchensis | reverse complement strand
GAAAGAATAAGGTCACTCGGCAATCTTTTCAATTTTAGGGAGTCTGAAAAGAGCTTAACTATGGACTCCGGGGGGGGGGTTTCTTTTTCGTAAATTTAGTCCCTCAGGCCCGAAAAAGGAATAAAAATATACTTGAGGATACTCTTCTAAAGAATCAGAATTCGATAGAGTATTCCTTTGTTCGTACAGTTGGCCGTCCGGACCGAAAAAGGGGTAAACTACCGCCGGACAGACGTGACTTCAAATTTCAGTTTAACGAGAGTGAAGGGTCACAAAATCGCTCGGCAATCTTTTCATGTTTAGAGGGTCTGAAAAGGACTTAAAAGGAGACCCGTTATGTTTTGGGAGTCCGGAGGGTAAGACAAAGAGTGAAAAATACCCATGCAAATGAGGCTCAAACTCATATTCAGGAAAGACTATGCGGACTCCCGAGCCTACTATGTTGTTAGAAATGGCATGGATACCATAATGCAACCAGGAACTACCTAGGGCATCCATGTTTTGGTAAGCTCTACCACCAAGTTGCAACACTTCTAGAGAAGAAATGACGGTTCTGTGTCACAACCGGATGGGGTCGATCCTATATTGTAAAAACAAAAGGCAACGAGATGCAACAGTGGGGATGAAATCCTACCCTATATGCTCAGGTTGATTTTTGAATTTTTTTTATGGACCGTCCTTATGTGTATTTTTATTTTTATTTTCTAAAACTCAATGAAAAATGTCCCAATACCTGATCAAATCCCTCCCATATAACTCCGGAACCACTCAAAATGGTTTTTGGTATAAAGAAACAGATAAAAGGGGCCAAAAGGGTGACAAAAAGAGGCCCAAAAGTCTATAAATAGAAGCTGGCAGCTCATTATCACCATTGCTGATTTGGAAATTGACTGTGGAGCCAAAAGAACCCCTTTGCCAGAGATCGTGATTCCGGGAATTACAGTGGACCAAACGAACTTCTGCTCAGACCAAGTAAGTACAAACTCCCTCATCTTGCATTTCAATACGTCATTTATGTTTTTTTAAGTTGATTTTGGGGACGACCGTCGACCTCTAAGAGGTCGGCCCTAGTAACCCGCGGGCTGTCTAGAGACAGCCCGCGGGTACCCGCGCGTAGAGTCAAGACTGCACGCGGGTACCCGCGACTGTCGCCTCGACAGCCCGCGGGTTACCCCCACGCAAATGAAAAATGACTTGTGCAAGATCTAAACTCCCCTTTTGCTTTGTGATTTTTGCAGGATGTATGTTCATTGGAGAGAGAGAGAGCATGAGGATGCCAATGAGGCAGTAGTTGTATATCCGAATGTGATGGTCGTACTGATGCAGTGTGGCTTAGTGAAGTTTTTCTTATGTTCATTTATGCACTCTCAACCAAGGATGTTGAATGCCCTGGTTGACTATTGGCATCCTGATGCTGAGGCCTTTATGATAGAGGGGAAATCCTTGGTGCCCACCACCGAGGACATCTATTTTTTGATGGGCCTCTCGAGGAGAGGGGAACCTGTTAACTTGCAGACATTTCCTGTGGGGCCGAGAAAAGTCTCGGAGTTGATAGAAGAATATTGCGTGGCTGGGACCAATCAGGGGACTTCCTGGATACTGATTGGCAGTATCACCAACCTTACTCTATAGACTATCTTATCGCTCATTGGGCGAATTACCGGCTCCTCAGCCGTACATCAGGCGTCGCGCGCACACATGAACTGTGCAGTTCAGTGCATGAATGCACAAATCTATGACTGGAGTACCACATTGCTAGAGAGCATGAAGAGGCAATTGACAGATTGTCATCAATGGACACACAGGAACTTCGGGTTCGGGACTATCTTGTGCTCATTTTTCTTTGAGAGAGTTTCATGCTTCAGTCCTCGGATGACAGTACGAGGACATCTGGCGACTTTCCCTGCAGTATGTAGATGGGCAGCATTACTGCCGCGACAGGGTGGCGGAAGGACCGTGGAGGCCTTCAACGACGACTTCTTTGCTTGGTTGTCACGGCAGATCCCCGCCATCGAGGACTACCCATACGCGGGGATCGAATTCTCCAGAGATCCAGCGATACCAGTGCCTCCTGGTGAGGAGTGAGGGGAGATAGGTAAGTCTCCACCTGTACTGTTTTTTTTGTTTGCATATGTAATTTTTATGTCTTTTTAGATATATATCATGTTTTTGGATAACAGAGTTTCTGATGGGTGTACCTTGTATTGCGTGCAGATGTGGGACCCGTGCGGCCTGCCGCTTTTGCACGGAACAGGCGCCGCCCATGGCCAGAGGCCGCGGTTGTCGCCGCCAGGGGAGCAGCAGCAGCAGGGAACCCTACAACAGGAGAGGCTGAGAGGGATCTTAGGAGGATTGAGTAGAACTTCACTGAGCTCACCCGCACTGTTCCCATGATCGAGATAGAGGACTTGCCACCCTCCATGCAGACTCATATGGTGGGGTTACCTCGGACATGGGTCCGATTGTTTAGGCGGTTGGGTCGGGCTGTATATGATTATAACAGGGCCCATAGGCCCTGAACAACTTTTGTAGAATTTTATGTGCCTCGAGCACTGATATGTATTATATTTTTTGAGGGCATAAGCCCCAGTGACTCGTTATGGTTCCCATTTTTTGAGGCGCTTGCGCGCATCTATGTACTCTGAGATTTTTATGATGTATATATATGGTTTTTATTTCTTTTTTGTGTCTTTATGGATTATGTGTACAAAATGTATTTACATGTGTATGATCATGATCTTCTTTATGTGTGGGAAAGATGCCAATCTAAAATATGATTAGCTAGAGTATCCGTGATTTGATTTAGACTCCCAGGAACATGAAAATATGTAATATAATCAAAGTTGCGTTCCAAGAGACATACCCTAAGGAATCGTCGGTGTAAAGTAGGATCGTGCACATGGTATATTCTGTTCAGCTGCGACACAACCAGTTGAGCGTCTAGATAGACCCGGAGACAAGAGATACCCAATGACAAAGCATCACGAAACAACTCAATAACCGTGCTATACTCAGCAACATTGTTTGTGGTGTCACCTAAGCATATCTCTCCGGAAGATAACAAGTGACCCTGTGGTGTGAAGATTACCCAAGCTACGGAGGCAAGCCTCCGCGTGTGTCGACTAGCACCGTCCGCATACCCAATGAACACCTCGGACTCACTTGACATCTACCATTGTGACAAAAGATAACATTAATGACACGTCCATGACACATTTTTCAAAAGAAACGAAAGAAAGTAATAGCACAAAGACTATACATATGTTACAAAAAGTTACCCACAGTGACCCTATGAGTAGTACTTCTTGAGGTAGAGCCCATTTCTAGGCTCCGCCAAAGCATTCCCTTCACAATCGACCAGACGATAAGCTCCCTTTTTAAACACCTCCTTAACAATGAAGGGTCTGAACCACATGGGTTTAAACTTTCCTGCCCCCAGGGGGTCCTTATCTTGGTCGTAAACCAGGACAAGGTCGCCCTCAGAGAAAACCCGAGGACGAACGGACCTATCATATTGACACTTAACCTTATGTTTATGAGCCTCATTGACCAGTGCCGCATCACGATGCTGTTCATCAAGCTGCTCTAGGTGTATTAAACTTTCTTCAAGCAGAGAAGTGTCTGGCAATAACTGTACTGCCAACTTTAGAGATGGGATTTGACATTCGATGGGAAAGACTGCCTCCAACCCGTAAAAAAGTTGGAAAGGTGAGAAACCGGTTGCATTCTTAACTGATGTTCGGTAAGCCCATAATGTCGAGTATAACATCAAATGCCAGTTTGACTTAGCTGAGTTGATGGTTCGCTGTAGCATTGTCTTAAGCGTTTTGTTAACAGCTTCCACTTGCCCATTGGCTTGGGGATAGTAAGGTGACGATTGTTCTTTCCGTAACCAAAGCTTTGACGTTAACTCGGTCATCATTTGATTCTGAAAGTGACTGCCATGGTCAGTGACAATCTCTCTCGGGACTCCGAACTGTGCTATGATCTGGTTAAATAAGAAGAGAGATGCAGTCTCTCCATCATCTTTGAACATCTGCATAGCTTCGACCCACTTAGTGAATTAGTCGACATCTATAATGATATAGCGGTGCCCCCTGGCTGACGGGGGGTTGCAAGTAGTGTAATCAATCCCCCATTTAGTGAAGGGACCGACGGTGATAACAGGAAACATAGGAGCTGGATGTGCCCTCATCTTCCGTGAGAAGAGTTGGCACGGATGGCACTTCTTGACCGACTCAATGCAATCTTTGATAAGCGTGGGCCAGAAGTAACCTGCTCGTAAAATCTTTTGGGCTGTTGCTAACCCGGATAAGTGACCGCCACAAGCTCTTGTATGACAATCGTTGAGCACTATGATGGCCTCTTCATGAGTGAGACATCGACGCAAGATACAATCTACACCTCGCCGATAAAACGTATCATTGAGTATAAGATAGTTCTTGGCCTAATGGCATATCCGTCGACACTCATCACGAGAATAAGAGGTAGGACACTTCAAAGTCTCGAGATAGATCAGTATATCTCCGTACCAGGGGTCAGACGATTCGATCAAAAACATATCCCCCCGGATAGGCGATTCTTCAGGCACAACGTTATCTGACGCAACCGGAAGTTCCGAAATAAGTTCTGTGAAGATCAACGACTTTTTGGACTTCACTGAGATGAAGTCTAAGTCAAATTCTTGGAGGATGACCATCCATCTACTAATTTTTCCGTCGATAACTCGTCGTGTCAACATGTACTGAAATGGATTCACGACGACAACGACAGTGGTCTTACGAAACAGAACATAGTGACGGAACCGTTGAACAGCATGTACTGCTGCCAACACAAGTTTTTCGATATGTGTATAGTTAAGTTCCGGTCCTACGAGGCCTCGGCTCAGGTAATAGATCACGTATTCAGAAAATGAATCATCTTCCTGAACTAAAACCATGCCTATGGTTGACTCTGTGGCAGCCAGATATAATAGGAAATCCTTGTTATAATTCGGTGGACGTAGCAGAGGTGCGGTTGTAAGGGCGTGTTTCAATGCATCGAAAGAGTGTTGCGCGACTTCGTCCCAGAGAAAAGGAACGTCTTTATTTAGTAAACGCATGAAGCCCTTGGTAATTTCGGCATAGTTGGCGATGAAGCGTCGTAAGAAGTTCGCCTTACCTTGAAGACTTTGAAGTTGTAAAATTGTGCGTGGGGGAGGAAACTGGATTATCGCCTCCACCTTGAGAGGATCGACCATGATCCCTGTGGTTGACACTATGAAACCTAACAAATGTCCTGACGTGACGCAAAAGCTGCACTTGTTGGGATTCAAGCGAATCCGGAAGTAGCGACAACGTTCTAAGATTAGTCTAAGGTGTGTTGGATGATCATTTCGCTTGCGAGAGAGTGATGATAAATCATCTAGATAGGCCTCGACTATATGTTTGAGGTCGTGAAATGCAAAATACATGGCCCACTGGAAAGTGGCTCCAGCGTTCTTGAGACCAAAAGGCATTTTTCGATAGGCGAATGTACCCCACGGACAAATGAATGTCGTTTTGTGTTGGTCCTCAGGTTTGATTTGGATTTGGTTATAGCCCGAGAAACCATCCATGAATGAAAAGGCTTCGCAACCGGCACACTCATCAATGATCTGGTCTATGAATGGGGTTGGGTAATTATCTTTTGGACATGCCTTGTTCAAATCACGAAAATCTGTACAAACACGAATCGTGTCTTGTTTTTTATCGACCGACACGAGGTTGGACACCCATTGAGTCAAGTGAATAGGGTATATGAACCCTACCTTAAGCAATTTCTCAACCTCTGTCTTAATGGCTGTTGCTTTCCTAGGATTTACTGGATGAAGTTTCTGTCGAACAGGCTTAACATCAGGATACGTAGTGATTTTGTGTTCAACTATTTTTGGATCAATGCCTGGCATTTCCTCGTAAGACCAAGCAAAAACATCGTGGAATTCCTTAAAAAGATCAGTGTAAATCTGAATCTCTTCAAGGGAGAAATCCGCTCCTATGAAGACATTTTCCACAATGCCAGGGTTTCAGGAGATATTGATAGGTATCGTTTCAACGATAGTCGCCATATTTCCCTCAGCATAAATATCCTGTGTAGCTAAGAGGTTAATGGGACAAGGCTGATCTCCCGTCATGGTGATAGTAAATTCTCCTGCCTCAATTCGGTGTAACGCTGGGAGGAAATATGAACACCATAAGTGGAAAGTAGTCACGTGATCACCTGGATATTCGTTAGGCTTGGCCTCGAACTTTGGGATGTCCGAAGGCAACTTCGTCGGCATAGGAGGCCAACGTGGATCGTGATAGATAGGATCATTCAACAACCGTGTTAAATCTGGCAAGTGTAACGTCGCCAAGAAAGGTAGTTTAGGTTGCTGCTGATAGCTAGGATAAAAGGGTCCTGGAGTTTGACTGGCACCAGGTTGCCAGGAAAAGTTTGGCTGCTGGCCTTGGTTTTGGTAGAAACTGTGGCCCTGACCAGCGTAAGGGTTTTTCATTTGAGGAGACATCATTTGTTGATTCCCCATGAAGGACATAGGATGTTGGGCGTTCATCGTGTTCGGCGGACTTTGGGATGGATTACCCCATGCCGGTCCTGATGGAAGAGGCATAGAGGTCTGTACGGGGTTCCATTGGCTGTGGAAAGAATTACCCCAGAATGACATTCCAGAGGATGGAACAGATCCTTGTGCTGAGTTCCAAGGTCCTTGTATATGTTCCCCCGGCACAGGAATAGTACCCTGTGCCAGTGTAAACTGTCCAAAAACAGGTGTGCCCCTAGACGGGAAAGCAGCGGATGCAAAAGTGTTATTACCAAACGTCCCATTCCAAACAAACGGTGATGAACCTACCGGTTGAGTTTGCGCAGGTGTTCCTTGACTCCCGGCTCCAAGTGGACTTGTGTGTGTAGGCTGCCCAGCGGACTACTGATGCGATCCACCGAGCGAAGGGGACGAAGGAGGAATATGACCTCCAGCGTAAGGAAAAGCATTGAAAGGGATAGGAATGCCCCCAAGTTGACCTTGCAGAGGAGTGTTAGAGCTCCCTGCCCCTAGACCCAAAGTCTGGAAAGTGGATGAAGTGAGTGCAGAACTAGTACCTGAACTAGGCATACCGTATGAAAACGGAGCACCTGTCGCACTAGGTGTGTAAAGAGGTGTGGCCGCCGCGATAGATGGGGTCGGTCAACTGTGCGACGAAGTTGCGGCCGAGACCGTGGTGGCCCGGTCCACCGACAAAGGCAAGTTAGGAGAAGATTCTCCTGTGGTAGCAACAGTGATAGGAATGGAAGAATTCCCAGAGGAAGTGATTTGTTCCATAACTGGGTTAGGCACTGACAGGCTTTCGTAAAATTGAATTGGCACAATAATGTCCGGTCAAGTATCAGTGTTTGGGGTTTCAATCACGCCAATATTAGTGGTTGATTCCTCCAGGGGTTGTTTGGGCTCAAAAGCCCCGGTTGCTTCGAAAGACCCTTGATGGTCTAGCTTCCGCCTCAATGGTGGCGGGGGTGGCTCCAGTATAACTGGCGGCAGGCCCAGAAGCCTTTGTGACCGGCGGAGCTCTGAATCCTCCACTGTGTGAGAAGATTCATGACACACTAAGGTATTCTACATGAACAAACAGTAACACTCACTAAAAGAAATCCCCTAGCAGATAAATCAAGCAAGCACTAAACTAGTTGGAAGAACAATTACAACAACCAACACTAGAGAAACTTACCGGTGCAAGTGCAACTCGAATATGGAAGCACCCTCCGGGTATACTCTGCAAAGCGTTGGTTCGATGCCCTTCCTAGGTACCGCGGTATACCCCCGCAGTCACCTGTGTATGTCCCTAGAAAGATTGGCAACTAGTTTTCTAGCACGTGAACAGTCATCAGGCGGGTACAGTCGGCAGTTGGGTAGACCACAATGAGCAGGGTATCAAGCCCGAAACCTATCAAGGGTATCGAGATAAAATGGTCCGGAAGACAACTGAGGACCTCGAACGAATTCGATACCCACGAATCCCTGTGGCAAATGCAAACGACGGAATCCCTTAACAAATCCTCTATATGTGTTCTCCACAATGCTCGGTCCAACTTTGGAGGGGTTATCTCCGCTACCTTTCCTTACGCGACCTCGTGTTTAGCCCCTGTGTTAGAGGGGGGTCCTGAATAAATTTCCGTAACTAGACTTCTACACTCCCTATTGACAGACTCCAATGTTTGGTTTGGGTGGCCTTGGAGAATTTACTCTCCAACCTATTCCAAGGCCCTATTCCTGAGCTAGTGTATGCACCCTACAAACAGAAAAGTCTACTTGATTTTAATTAGCGTTGCTTTTAATGGGATTTTTAAGTCACAAGGTACGAAAGTGAAACTGATGGTGTGTAAAAACACTCAAAGCAAAAATGAACAAAATGTGTGAAAACAAAAACTTTTACTAAAATGGAAAACCAACAACTTTTCAATGAAAGACTTCTTTTCTTTTTCAAATTTACTAAGATTTCATGCAGTAAATATAAGGGACTTTCACTCAGATATGCGAGCTACTTATACTCTAAATTCACTACAAAAACTTATGCAAAAAGACTCTTTCCTAGCTACTGATGCAACAACACAATCTTCAAATCAAGAAGAAGATGAAACAAGAAATTTTTATTTTTTTTTATTTTATTGCAAAATAACGCAACAAGGAAAAATGTTGACAAGAAAAAAACCAAGAGAATAAAAAGAAAACTCTGGCTTAAAGCGCAGATCGCAAACAGAATCAGAGCACCAAAATGCGAAAAAGCAATCTAAACAACACCGATTCCAACACTTGCCTAAAAACCATAAAACAAAGAAAAAAAAAATTCTTTTGTCTTTTCTATCAAAGCGTCAACTAACAAACACAAGATAAGGATAAGATGCCCCAACCTGCTGACTGTGCAGCTCTAGACTCTATACCCCTTAGAGGAGCTCTTCTTACCACAGGAGGGGATGACTACCCCACCCCGGCTGAAAAGATACCAATCAAGCCCGCGACTGTCACGAATACAGCACGCGTGCAAACGCGTGTTGAGCCAACACAGCGCGCGGGTACCCACAGGCTAAGCCTAAACGGGCCGTGGGTCTGTATAAAAACTGAGAAAAAACAACACACAAGCAGCCCAAACCTGAAAAAAGGCCTCTGGTATTGACAACCAGGGTCTCTAAAAGGCTTGGATGCTATTACTTCAACAGAAAAGGAAAATTTGCAAAAAAGAAAACAAATGCAAAGAATATCCAACACAATAAGACAGACTGAAAACAAGACAATAAACCAATCAAGACCCAGACAGGATCCAGAAAGCCCCCTGAGAAGGTACACTTCTGACAGGGAAGAGGAGACTGCCTCTCGAGCCTTCTGAATGCTACACGCTACTGAAACCACTGCAGCAAGCGTTCAAACGTGGGTTGCATAAGGTCAGGGCGCGGGTTACCCGCATGCAGGCCTTATGCAGGCCGTGGGTACCTCTGTGTGTCCCGAGAATCAATGTCAAGCAACAGCCAAGGAAAAACTGGTATTGATAACCAGGTTCCCTGCTAGCTTTTGACCTAACAGAAAACACAAACAACAAAGAAACAAAAAACTCAACTTCTTTGAACTACCCAAGAAACTCTAATGAAGTCCGGAAACCCTAAGAGTGAAATATCCCCAGTGGAGTCGCCAATTCTGTTGTGGGGTATTCTACCCTACGGACTAGCAAGTTAGGGCTTAAACTTACATGCAGATCATGACCCTTCATAAACTACTTTTAACCTTCTATCCCAACCTAAAACCCCTTTTCTCAAGAAAACAAGGGAAGAACCAACTAACCTTTTTTATCGACGGTTGGTGTAGATCCTCCGTTGAGCTTTGTCTCCTTGCTTCTGCTGCTCCTTCCAAAAAGTGATCCTGCAATCAAGACAAAACTATGCATGCATGCTATTGTTCTACTAGAGCGTTAGAGATTAAACACAAATCACATAAAACATATAAGACTCATGTAATTGGGACGGGAAAAGTATATTTTTTTTATTAATCTCAATATGAAACAACTTACAATGATTATAGAGACCGGCCACCGTTCCTCGATCCTGATCCTGGGCTCCTCCTCTTCTTTGTCCTCCAACTGCTTTGCTTGAATTCTCCTAAAGATTGAGGAAAGGCTAAAGGGTTGGGACAAAACGGATTCAGCAATTGGGCAGAGTTTCTTTGCTATGATTTTCCTCTTTTGAATAGTAGCCCTACCCCTTCTTTTATAGGCTAGAAGGAGCTAGGGTTTTAGACGAACTCTCGGCCATGCATGGCTAGGATTTCCAGTTAACTGACCCAAAGATTTTCGTCCCGACGGAAACTTTCCTGATTTTTTGATTTGTTAGGTAAACGCGGGCTGTACTGGGATAGCCCGCGTTCCAACGCGTGCAGTAGAAGGGCAGCAAGCGTTCCAACGCGCCCAGTGTTAGGTTAGGGCGCGGGTTGCTTATTTTAAGTGGTTTTTCAAGGTTTTATTCAGCATGGCTTTGGCAAGGAAGAGACATGAGTTGGCCTGATGCCAGGTAAGCCTGTGTGGTGCATTTTAGGGTTATAACAACATGCTTTGTTCAAATCATGAAAATCGGTACAGACACAAATCATGCCTTGTTTTTTATCGACCGGCACGAGGTTTGACACCCATTGAGTCAAGTGAATAGGGTATATGAACCCTTCCTTAAGCAATTTCTCAACCTCCGTCTTAATGGCTGCTGCTTTCCTAGGATTAACTGGACGAAGTTTCTGTCGAACAGGCTTAGCATCAAGATATGTAGTGATTTCGTGTTCAACTATTTTCGGATCAATGCCTAGCATTTCCTCGTAAGACCAAGCAAAAACATCGCGGAATTCCTTAAAAAGATCTGTGTACATATGAATCTCTTCGGGGGAGAAATCTGCTCCGACGAAGACATTTTCCATGACACCAGGGTTTCGGGAGATATCGATAGGTATCGTTTCAGCGATAGTCACCATATTGCCCTCAGCATAAATATCCTGTGTAGATAAGAGGTTAATGGGACAAGGCTGATCTCCCATCATGGTGATAGTGAATTATCCTTCCTCAATTCGGCGTAACTCTGGGAGGAAATATGATTTGTGATGAAGATCGTCCCAGGGTTTGTCCAGACCAGTCAATGCTTCGATTATAGCTTCATCCGAAGGCAAGACTAAATCTAACGAATCGATATCAGTAAGAGAATCCTGAGCCCAGATAGGCTCGAGGAGTGGATCCAATTATTGTGTGGGAATCGGATCAGGAGTAGCTGAAGTTTGCTGGACCAAAGAGTACGCTACTTCGGCGGCCGACAAGGGTGTAGACATGCCCGCATGCCCCATCGCATCCATCGTGTCTGATGGGGAAGGAAGAATCCACGGATCCTGAAAGTAAGTCGTGCGGAACGACGAAACATGGAAAATCTCAGCCTTGTGGTGGTTCAATATAAACTTGACATCTCCATGAGGAGGTGGGTAATCGAAAGTACCCATCAAATATGGGCACAAACCAACTCCTACGTTGACGAAACCGACTTGAGGATTATCTACCATGGGAACCGTGGATTCCCCCAAGGCTGGGTCAGGTCGAGAGAAGGACAACTGATCAATGGTCACTATCCGACCTTCATGTGGAAACAATAAGACTAGAAAAATTGTAGCGACCACTGCTTGCATGGCATAAGTCCAGCTACGACCTAACAATAGATTGTAGTTGATGGGGGAATCAACCACTTCTACTTCGACGAACACAGTCTTCCCCCCTAACTGGACAGGGAAAGAAGGAATGATGCCATGCGGTCGGAAAGAATGACCATCGAAAGCAGTGAGGAGAGTAGGTGACGGAGACAACTCAGGTTTTCCAATGGCTTTCCAGCATGCTAACGACATAATGCAAGTCGAAGCGCCCTCATCTACCACCGTGCGGAAGATATTCCGTGTAAAAGTTTTCGTGGGATGAGCCACTACTATCTGGAATGCGACGTGGTAAGGCAAATGAGGTTTCAAGTCAGTCGTATCTAACATGATGGTTCCCGGGTTACAAGTCTCAGTAGAGCCTAAAGCAGTCAACAAGGATTTTCTCTGAGCAGGGCAACTTTGGAGGACTTCCAAAGTAGACATAGCACAAGGGGTTTGTGACAAATCTTCCACCACAGAGTAGTTCTGGGCGGCCCTTGCGTTTGGATTATGAGAAGCTCGTTTAAACGCACCTTTTGGGATACGTGTCATTGTCTCACCTAACGTCTTCTCGATCTGTAGAGGAAGAGATGGGATCTCGGCTTCTTTGCCCTTCTCAGAGGCACTTGGCTTACTATAATCGTGTGCTCTAGTCGTAATGAAGGCATCACTTTTTACCATATATACGTTCACGGAAGATGAATTGTTTGGGGGAGGGCAGTTTTCTTGGCTGCCCCCCTCCGTACTTGCAGAGGGTTGAGTTAAATTTTTCCCATGCTGAAAGGGGTTAGTCAACACGGCTTGTTGTTGTTGTGTGACAAACTTTCGGGCCTCTGCCAGTCGAGGGCATAGGTGAGTTGGGTGGTCTTCCGCACATAGGTTGCACGGGTACCTTGCCTTCTTCCTTTCTGTGGTGCCCTTGCCAGCGTTATCATTTGGTTTCTTATCCCCCTTACTCTTCTTGCGTTGTTTTTTCTTCCCTTTGGGCTGCTGGTTGGCCTTTGGGTTAGTCGTCTGTACGGAGTGTACTTCCGACGTTTGAGTAGGAGGAACAGCCAAAGCAGTAGTCTGGCTGGCCACTGAGTGTTGTATAGATAACTGCTGCAATTGTTTTGTCAATTGCTCAGCGGGCTTGGTTTGTGCCGAACCAACTATACCATCGGCATGTGGTCCGGCTCTCTGTCTGGTTTTGTCCAGAATTGATCATGGTGCATCCGGCAGGATGGTTTACAATAGACCAGACTGAGAAT
>SNQJ01S0249066.1:9861-22818 GCA_010110895.2 Picea sitchensis | reverse complement strand
TTGAGATGGTTCTTGTTCTTGTTCTTCTTCCTCTTCACAATCTATGTAGAATAATTTCTTCTCACCACACTTATGTCCCTTACTATACTTGTTGTCACAATTAAAGCATAAACCTTTTGCTTTTCTTTCCTCCAATTGTTGAGATGTCAACCTTGTAGGTTGAAGTGTTTTAGAAGAAGGACCATTGTTCTCTCTATAGATGTTAGGATTGGTCCTTCTAGTAGACATAGCCATATTTATACTTTCAACATTTCTTGCCACCTTAAATGAATTCTCCAATGATTTGGGTTCCCAAAGGTGAACCTCATGTTGAATGTTATACTATAGATTGTCCAAGATCCAATGCAACCAGTCCTACTCAGTTTGGATACTCTAGGAATAAGTTATGATTTTTTTACCTGGAACACCTTCTTGAGACTAGTCAATGGGACTAGTTAGATACCCTATCTTACACAGGGTGTATCTACAAATTTAAGATGACTTAGAATATGAACATTTTACCACAGATACCTTACTAATTTCTGTAAATATCCTCAAGACCTTACGGTCTGAAACGTTACAGAAAATGTTATATAGCGAAAATTCCACAATGACTCAGTTCAGGACAACTCCAGAGCCCTATCTTGTATAGGTTGTATCTACTAAAGTATAAGGCCTCAGGAGATGAATTTTTAACCCAACGTACCTTGATCCATCTACTAAATATTCTCCAATCCGTTCCTTCTGAAACATTGTAAAAAAAAAGTTATAGTGAAAAATCCAAGGTGTCTCAGATGTACCAGCGAAACCCCAAGACCTTGAGATCTAATACCATATGTTAAGAACCAAATATCAATATAGCATAGAAAATCCTCAGAAAAAGTACTCAACGCCTTGAAGAAGAGACAATTTCAGATAATAAGCCTCTTCTAGGGGGAAACCTCCTTTTACCCCACTTAAATGTTCAAGTACAAGATGATTCAAAATGAAAATGTCTCCTTGGTATATATAGGAAACTAGGAGCTATAATTACATCTAATGTCCTAAAGCCGAAATAAATAAAATAACATTAATAATATAATATGCCCCAATTAAGGGGTAATGAGCCAATATTAGGGCTTAACATCTTCCTACACAGGGTCATGAAATTTTATTACTCTTTATGAACAGTTTCTGAAATGATAGTTGTAAATTGTCGTTTTTACCTTTTGCCTACTCATGCTTGGTTTTCATGACTGAAAGCATGAAAACTTGCGACTGCAATTACCATTTTGTTTTAAAATTTCATTGAAGGCAAAATTTTTTATTATGGAGTTTTGATTCCTTGCCATGAAGATATTACCCTCTTTGTTTTTGATCCTTTCAATGATAAGCATGTTTAAGAAGTTAATGGTTTTGTGAAAAAAAAACCCCACCATTTGATTTTTTGTATGGTTTTGGTTTGATATTTGATTACATTTCTTTCACAAAACTCTTGATTTTTCAATTTTTGATTTACCCAAACTTTGCAATTAAACTCATGATGAGTGCACTCATTCTCGTCTTAATGTTTTGGTCCTAGCTCGTACATAATGCAAAGGTGGAATATGACTTGCAGACTGCAATTATAGCTTGGGATGGCCTTGGGTTTCACAAACCTCTTCGCATGCATTTTGATTAAAAAACTATCCCATCGTATTAGTATTTACACTATTCATTGTTGGGCTCGCGCTTATGGCTCTGTTGTTTTTTTGCAAACCCTACCTGTATGTTGTGCTTGTTTGATTACCCTCCCATCCAATATGACTCCTATCGTGAGAATTGAACCAAACGGTATCCAAACCCTGCTCTCATACGAAGATGCTAGGGAGGATTTGGAAAGAAATGGTTGGCATGTTTTCATCAGGAAGTTTCAAGGTTTTAATCTTCAGGTTGCCCAAGAATTCGCCTTATCCTTTGATGGTTGTAGAGTGAAAGTTGGTGATGTTCAACTGGATGTAACCGAGGATTTCCTGAGTCAAGCCACAGGATTTCTAGCGAGTGGTCAGAAATGGTTTAAAAATGCAAAAGTGGAAAAAGTTCCCTGGACCCTGTTGTTTACATCTCGAAAAATAACAAGTTGTGATAGAGGTATGCCAATTTCATTCCTAAAATCTCGGTGGCATGATTTACTCGTTGTGGTAAAGAAATTTGTTACATGTGAGGTATGGTTCGGGCTTGTAATTTTGTACCATTTACGTCTACTTATGAGTTTTATGGGTTTCCCTTTGAATATGCCATATTACTTACTCAGAAGTCTTTATAAAATGAGGAAAATATATACGAAATAGAGGTCAGACTCTAGCCTTCTTCATCACGACTTAGTTATAATCCTTCTCATACATAAATTAGAGTCACAGGATGACTGTTGGGATTCATTTATAACCCGAAATTGTTATGGTAACCTTGTTATCGGGGAGGTAGATAAGCTAGTGGTTGAGGAAACCTTTGTCCATCCAACAACACCCCTTTCACCTCCTCAGACTTGTGTTTTTTCCCCTAACAACGAACCCTTGATCGATCCTAATGTCATTCGACAGGCTATTCAACAGACTACACATCCAAAAGATTGTGTTAAAATTGTGAAGAAACCTACAGGAAAGAGGTTTAAGCGTAATATTGATATCAATTTTGAAAACAAAAGAGCTGGTAGGCTAATTTCAGGGAGTCTTCGTAATAAGACGAATTCCCATGCCAACGCAATTAGCATGATTGAGGTTAACAAAAGATCAGACTCATAAATTAACAAATTCCTTGCAGAGGAAGACTCTTTGTCATTCGGGCCACACCCTGACTGACCCTATAACTTTGTCGATAATTTGCCTCCTTGTTTGAAATACAATCCAGAGTTTCCTAGTGTCAAGATTTGAAATGAACCTACTATTTGTTTGGAGGGAACTCCGGTCCACAATCTTGTTTGTTCTAATGCAAATGCCACACAGTTACAGTGTGAGGTCTGTTTATCATGGATTGAAAGATATTATACAGACATCCTAGTTCTGCAATCATGGGTTAAGGTTTTAAAAGAGCAGATCGATGTTTTAACAAACGAAAACCACAGGCTTGAATCTGTCATCCAAGGGAAATAAAAACATATTAAAACCACAGGTCATGTGATATTTAAAAACATCAAGGATGCTACAGCCATTGTAAACTCCAAGGTTTCATGATACGATTTGATTGCATGTTTACAAGTATGATCTCTTCAATTAATAGCATGTTTGATTTTGATCTTAAGTTAGATTATTTGGTTTGCTAGATAAGCTATTTTTCATTATTAAATTAGTTTGTTTTATTTATTAAATAAAATGAGATTTCTTTTACCATTATAACTAGTTACATAATCACAAGATTCTATAGCCAGTTATATCAATTCGAATTGTGTAAATTAATGACAGAAAAGGTATCTGAAATATTTCTATTTTCTTTCTCTTCTAGGATATTTAGGGATCCATGATGTCAAAAATGATTTGAGGCACTCTTCAGACCTTCTATTCATATCTATGATATCTTTTGAATGGACATAAATGAACTGTTGTTAGTTTTTCTTAGCATTTAGTGAAATCAGGGTGGTTGCATCCCCCTTTATTTTTTTAAACAAATTTGATCTCAGGAACAAAAACAATTGTCTTTCCTGAGGCCTTTATAAACCTATCATTTTGTAAATAGTGGATCATCTTAGCCTAGGGCAAGAGTATGGACATTTACTCATAGACTTGAATGGAACAAAATGCATGTTATAGCTTTAGCTTTTCTATATGATGTTTTAGTTCAAGTTATGTTTATTTCGATTTGATAATAGATGGTGATTGCTTTTGTCATCGTGATTTATTTCAAGTTAATATGATTCATTTTTTATATACTATCCATATCTCGTGTTTCAGATACAATATACAGTGATCATCAATTCGATTCAAATTATAAGATTTGTTTCTAAATTTCGGTTGAATGTTTAAATACAAGTCTTTACAAGAAGATTTATCTCATTGTAGTTACTTGTAAATCATAAGATGAATGTGACTGTCTCCATTATACGTTCTGATATCAAAACACACTTTCCAGTATATTGCTTTGCATTCATTTGGAGCAATCTTAAGATTCCTTCCAGGTTTACTTCTCGGATAAAGGTGGATGGATATTCTCTATTGTACAGACATTGGATGCATCAATAGGTTAGTCTATTATTTTATTTTGTTTTCTTGCTTATTATAGAATTTTTTACATATAGAATGATTTCCACTATCTATATCTTTTTGTTTAATTAAGTAGTCTAATATTTGATTCTATTAGTGTATACATACAAGAAAACAAGTAAAAAAAAAATTTAATAGTATTTTTCGCTTACTTTATTACTGTGGTTAAAAGAACCAATTTACATTCAATTTTTATGAGTTTAGATTAAAACTCGTGATTTGTTTATATTGTATATATTATATAATATAACTATTATATAAATATTACTTAAATAAATTGTATATATATATATATATTATATATCTAGAAATACATATATATTTCAATAATTATTATTTAATAAGTTATTATATTTCTATTAGTTGTTTTTTGCTTCCCTTAGGACTTTAGATTGGCCAATGGAGCCATTAAACCTGTCAGGGTGGGTCAATCCAAATGGCTTGGGTCAATTAGACAACCCCGGACTGAACTCACTCTTCCAGTTGACGAGTGGTCAATTTTGCTCGTCAACAAATGGCGCTAGAAGGAGGGCCTAAAGATTATTAATGACACAAGGAGGTCGCAAGACTCCTCCCCCACCTACCCGCTCACCTATAGTAACAAGAAGTCGTTCAAATGACAACATTACAACAACCACATCAAGCGGAAATCCATGGATCAATGTTGAACCAGTAACTCCAAACCCCCCAAGGGCCGATGTACAAGAAATTTTTCATCAATCCCTCATAATAACGCACAGTGACTTGGCCCATATCAGACAACCAGGTTGGACTTTGAACCAACCATTAGAATTCTCTGATACTAGGGAGAAACTTGAAGGTATTGATCTTAGCCTAAACCCTGTGGATACAAATCACATTCTCACTCCTATAGCAGGAGGATCTAGCATTCCACCATCACCACCCCATTCATCTCCTTCTTCTTCTGGAGAAGAATCATCAGATGAAGGAAGTTCCCCATCTCAGCCTTCGACAGCACCCACACCTATGGCCAATCTGAACAATCCTGCTAGACGTTGGGTCAATCAAGATGCAGTGGCCATACCTGGGCCCCAACATCCTTTGCCTAAACATCCGAAGAAATGGCTCCCTAAATTTGACCCAGACTCCAAGCAGATTGCTAAGGATCATATCAAAATATTCATGCTAGCCATTAGGCTCCACAGTGTTGAACATGAAGACATAGTATGTAGGATTTTTCCCTACACCTTTGAAGGCAATGCCTCTACCTGGTACTTTTCCCAACAACCCCACACCATCGTCTCATGGGATAGATTCGAGTCTTGTTTCCTTGAGAAATTCAGAGACGAAAAATCTCCTGAAGTTCTAGTCATGGAACTCTCCAGTTTAAACATGAACTATAAAGAAAAGATAAAAGACTTTAATCAAAGGTTCCTGACATTAAATAATCAAATCCCCATGGACTTGATGCATGTCGAAAATCTTATCATCGCATACTACACGAAAGCCTTACACCAAAGCATAGCCATTTGGGTAAAAAAATCCAAGAAAGCCACATTGTTAGAAGCCTTCGAAGAGGCGAGTCAAATCGAGAAATATATTCTCAGCCTAAAAGGCAATACCTATAACGAGACAGAGACTATTTCATCCTCCAAGAAGAAAATCGAAATACTTCCTAGACCTCCCCAAAACAAAACTCAACCAGACAGTTCGGATCTAGAAAAGTTACAGAAGGTTGTTCAGAAGTTGTCTAATCAAGTTATAGATTTGAAAATATCGGTTGAAGAAGCTTCTTCAAGAAAAGGGCCTTACAAACCCCCTTTTAGAAAGCCTTTTCCCACAAACTGGCCTAACTCAAATTATGAAGGCTTAAACCTAGAAAGCTTACAATTCGCTATTCAGACGATTCTAGAAGAACATGATAGCTTGATTCCTCCTGATATTCCTGAAGAAGTAGCTGAACAAGAGATAGTGGAAGAGGAGGAATCCTCCCCAAACATTTTCAGACATTTTTCGGATATCATTTTTCAAGCTAATTTCGAAATAGTGCATCCTTACAATACCAGGAGCAAGACAACAAATAAGTCTTCTTCTGAAATTGTAACTAATGCACCTCCAAAATAGTCTAAATCAATTGAAACTAAACAGATTTCAGCAGCCCCAAGTTTAGAGTATGATTTGATTGAGGATCTAAAAAAACTTAGGGCTAACATTTCTGTTTACGAATTATTAAAATTCCCTTTCATTCTGCAAAAGATGTTGTAGAATATTGTAGAAAACAACAAAAAAAACAATTCGAACAACAACAAATTTGTTGAAAACAACCCCAAAACACCTCAAAAGGTCTTCACCAAAATGACGTCAGAGCCTTATGATAAAAGAGACTTTGTTGTAAAAAGTGTAACAAATGTAGATAAACTAGTTTAAGGGGCTGCAATTAAAAAAAAAAAAACTTCTGTTGTTAATACTTGCAGAAATGTCCCTCCCTTTTTGTTGACTTTTGAAATTTTCAATAGGAATGTACATAATTGTATGGTAGATTCAGGTGCATCGTCAAACGTAATTCCTTGGTTTTTCTATCAAAAAATTAATGCCAAAGTTTAACCGTCCAGCCTGAAAATTATTCAGCTTGATCAAACTAGTGTTAATGTAATAGGTGAATTAAAAAATGTGCTTATCAGATTATCATCCAATCATAAAGTCCATCATGTTATTGATATTATTGTCATAGATATCCCAGAAGTATACGGTTTGTTTTTAAGTAGATATTGGTCTGAACAACTACATGGCTATTTTGCAATGGATTGATCTCACTTGTGGCTACCTGAGAATGGAAGGCCTAACAGAATCAAGGTAAATCATTAGCATTATCTTAAGTTCATGGTAACCGATTTAAATGATCCTAATGAACCATTCACTGCTTCCGCAAATTCACTTGAAATACAGGGGATGGACACTTTTTTCGGCAATTTCATGGCTGAAACCTCTACCATTACTGACCGGGAATAGAAATCTGAAATTACAACATGCATGCAGTCGACAACCTTCTCTCAGCGGCCACATGCACCTCACAAAAATCAAATCTGGTCTCTTTACTTCGATGGGTCAAAATCTAAGGAATGAGTTGGTGCAGGGTGCATTCTCATTGATCCAACAGGTAACAAAACTTTGATTTCTTGTTGGTTAGAATTCAAATGCACAAACAATACAGCTGAATACGAGGCACTCTTGCAAGGTCTCAGAAAAGCACTAGATTTGAACATTCAGAATTTGATTGTCTTTGGTGATTCAGAAATCATGGTTAGATAGGTAAAAAATTCTATCCACTATTTATCTCCACCTGAAAAGCTATCAGACTGAGGTATGGAATTTAATGAACAAGTTTTCTGCGTTTAACATAAATTATATTCCTAGATTGAATAATTTTGAGGCTGATTTGTTAAATAACGTCGCCTCAAAACTTTTTCCTGCAGAAGGCCTATATTTGAATGCGTTTTCCGTCGAGTTGTTGTTCAGACCATCCATCTTGGACAACATCACAAATTGGAGAGTCTTCGATGACGATCAACAAATCATCAGTTTTCTACATATGGAAGAGACTTTCCAGGGCCCAGTTATCGACGAAGGTACCCACGATGAAAACCTTCACGATTTTACAGTAATACTAGATCCAAGATCCCCAGAGTCTTCATCGCACATGGTAAACTCTATCCCAAAATATGTGGTTAGATTAGAATTTTTTTATGATATTCATAATAAATTCAGAAAATCAGTGAATTGTAAAGCGATAGTTCTTCATTGACACATGAAAAAGTAAATTTAGGAAATAAAGCTAACCCACAGTGCATCAACTTGGGGTTGGGATGCTCTGAGCATGAAAAGATAGCATTTATTAAGTTGTTTAAGGAATTCAAATATGTCGTTTCCTGGATGTACGACAACCTAAATAACTTTGATCCTAACATCATACAACACATTATTCCCATGAAATCCCAGACCCAACCTTTTCAACATAAGTTAAGAAAGATGCACTCAAAATTCGAACCAATAGTCAAGAAAGAATTAAACAAACTCCTGAATGCTAAAATAATATTCCCAGTAAGACATACACAGTGGGTTTCTAATCTTGTCCCTCTGAGGAAGAAGAGTGGTGAAATATGACTATGTGTCGATTTCCAAAATTTAAACCGAGCATCTGATAAAGACAACTACCCTGTCCCTCCCATGGAATAGATCCTTCAACAAGTATCTAGTTCTAAAAGATTATTGATACTAGATGGTTTTTCAGGGTATAACCAAGTCTTTATGTCTCCCCCAGACTGACTCAAAACCACTTTTCGTACTCCGTGGGGTACCTATGCTTATAGGAAGATGCCCTTTGGGCTCATAAATGTCGGTGCCACCTTTCAGAGAGTGATGGATATCGCTTTCCTTGGCTTAATCAATCAATCTGTAGTAGTTTATCTAGATGATGTCACTGTCTTCTCAAAAAATAAAGGAGATCATCTAGCCCATCTAAGATCTATTTTGTAGTGATGTCGTAAGTACGACATTTCTTTAAATCCTAAAAAAATTGTCTTCGCAGTAGAAGAAGGTAAGCTCCTCAGATTCATTGTATCAAATGAAGGGATGATTATTGACCCTGAAAGGACCCAATTCATTTCAAAACTACCCCCTCCCTCTTCAAAAAATTCCATGCAATATTTCTTAGGGAAAATAAGCTTTGTTAGGAGGTTTGTCCCCATCTTTTCAGAAATTGTCAGACCATTACAAAATTTAATAAAAAAGGATGTACAGTACCATTGGGGACCTTTAGAAAGTCAGGCTTTTGACTCAATAAAAAAAGGCTATAGTAGATKCTCCTTCTCTAATGAGCCTTGATTTTTTGCGAGACTTCACCCTCTACACGTTTTCCTATTGGTCTTATGTTGTTGTCCTAACCCAAAAGAATGCTCAAAACAACGAAGTCCCAATTTCCTTCATGAGCTCAKYYTTCAAGGGAGAAGAACTTAATTACCTAGCAGTAGATCAACAAGATTATTCTATTTTTAAAGTGGTAAAACACTTTCGATCTTGTCTACTGAAATCTAGGAYGAAAATCATTGTCCCTTACCCTGCTGTCAAAAATTTGTTAGTACGGAAAGAGCTGGGTGAAAAAAGGGAAAACTGGGTCACATCCTTACAAGAATATGACATAGAAATTACCCCAACATAGATTGTTAAAGGCCAAGKTTTATGTAAATTGGTTGTTGATTCAGCTATAGGACATCAAAATGAAACTGATATATTAATTCAAGATCAGTATGATCAAAATCAAATATGTTGTACACAAAACCTTACTAGTCCTTGGTACGATGACATCAAGTTTTATCTTATGGACGAATCAGCTCCCCGATACCTTGATCCAAAAAAGAGGAGAGCACTAAGATTAAAATCTTCTTCTTTTCAGTTAGTAAATGGTATTTTGTTTCGCCAAAATTTCGATGGAATACTTATGCATTGTCTTGAAAAAGATGAAGCAAAAAAAGTCTTATTAGAATTACACGCAAGGGAAGTTGGTGGGCATTTCAGTGGAGACACCACTGCCCACAAAGTATTAAGAGAAGGTTAATACTAGCCTACCCTTTTCAAAGATGCCCATGTCTTGTGCCGCAAGTGTGTAATATGTCAAAAGGCGTGTGGACGAGTAGAGAAACTAGCATTCTCGTTGCAACCAGTTTTGGTAGACTCCCCTTTTCAACAGTGGGGCCTCGATATTATAGGCCTAATTAATCCAACATCCTTATAGCATCATAAATACATCATAACAACCACATATTATTTCCCCAAATGGTTCGAGGATGAACCATTAAAAGCTGTAAACACTAGCCAAGTAATATCCTTCCTGAATTCAAATATTATCACTCGTTTCGGTATTCCTGAATGCCTAGTATTTGACAATTCTTCCTATTTTGCATCTCTTGAAATGAGTGATTTCGCCCTAGAAAAAGGAATAAGATTAAAGTACTATGCCAACTATTACCCCCAAGGCAATGGTTTGGTGGAATCAACTAATAAAAACTTGATCAAAATCATCAAGAGAACGGTCTCTGAAAACCATAAAAACTGGCATAATGCACTATTTAACGCAATCTGGGCTGATAGGGTAACTCCTAAAACTGTTATTGGTAATTCCCCCTTTTTTCTTGTTTACGGTAGGGAAGTGATTCTTCCACCACATGTCCTTCTTCCATCTCTATAGTTATTGTAGAAGGTGAAAGAAGAAGACTATTATCCCTTGGAAAGTTGGATTAACGCTTTACTGAAGTTAGAGGAAGTAAGGACTCAAGCAAAACAAAAATTGGATCAACATCAACTCATTGTCAAAAACTGGTTTGATTCCAATTCTTCCTCTGACAAAAATTTTGAGGTAGGTGATCTTGTCCTTAAGTGGGACAAACCCCATGAGGGAAAAGGAGAGCATACTAAGTTTCAAAACTTATGGTTGGGACCATTTTTAATTGTTGAGAAGCTAGGTCCCAGTTCCTTTCGCCTGCAGAATTTAGAGGGATAGCCAGACACCTTTCAGGTGAATGGACAAGCTCTCAAAAAGTACTTTACTTGATGACTCTCCCATACACCTTTTGTAAATATTTTCTGTTTTGTTTTCCTTGCTGTTTGTTTTTCTTTTCTGGTTTGTTTTGTTTTAATTTATGCCTATCGGTCTTTCTTTTTGAAACACACATGCCTGCACCATGGGCTAGCTCAGACGAAGAAAACATAATACTTCCCATCGAAAATAACTGTTAAAAGTTGTCAGAACATTAAATGTTTTATTTCTCCGAAATTGTAGCCTAGTTAAAGATGACTTTTTGTTTGAAAAGCATTTTCTCGGTTTCAATCTTCACTTGAAAGTATTCAAAACCATCTTTAAAAATACTTTTTACACTGTCTCTGTTCTTTAAGAGAGCAACTCAACTATGTCTCCCTGTTCTTGAAAATTAGTTTTATTAATAAACTATTTTTGGATCTTGATGAAGGACAACACGAAGAATTTAAAGGCCTGTGGAAATATTAAGATGTGTTAAAAAAATGGAATTTTCAGCGTCACCTCGCTCTATTGAATATCTTTAAAACTATATCGAAATGTGAATAAACTCTCAGAGAGTTTTGGGAAGTGCTTGTAAAACCACTGGGACACTGAAAAGGTCTACTGGTAGTAGGTAAATGCATTCATGATGTCAAGATAACTTCATCGGGGTACTGAAAAGGCCCGCTGGTAGTGAAGCAATGTCAGGTAAAAGAAAATTCTTAGATATGAATTTCATTTTTTCCCTAAGCGTCCTTCATTCTGATTTGAAATTTCTTGATAGGATACAGACATCACAGTGGGTTAATTGACATCCCCGTTGAGGAAATGAATGCCTGCTGGTAGCAGTGGCCTTGTCAACAGTATTGGAGATTTTAACTTAACATCGTGGCTTTCTCTTGCCAAGTTTATCACCAGTTTTCCTTTCTTTAAAAATAAACGTTATCTGAAACTGGACTGCGTCATGATTATTTGAGATGTTCAAATGAATTTTCAGTTTTTCTTCGATTTGAATTTTCTTAGATTTTTCTAACCTCAACTCATTCATGTAACAGAGATAACTGCTTCTCCCAGCATGTCACCATTGTTGGCAACAATAATATAATTGTTATTTTTATTATATATATCTATTAAATGATCTACATAGCTGCCTACACAGGGTCATGCAATTTTATTACTCTTCATGAACAGTTTATGAAATGACAGTTGTAAATCGTCACTTTTACCTTTTGCCTACTCATGCTTGGTTTTCATGACTAAAAGCATGAAAACTTGCGATTGCAATTACCATTTTGTTTTAAAATTTCATTGAAGGCAAATTGTTTTATTATAGAGTTTTGATTCCTTGCCATGAAGATATTACCCTCTTTGTTTTTGATCCTTTCAATGCTAAGCATGTTTAAGAAGTTAATGGTTTTGTGAACAAAACACCCCACCATTTGATTTTTTGTATGGTTTTGGTTTGATCTTTGATTACATTTCTTTCACAAAACTCTTGATTTTTTTATTTTTGATTTACCCAAACTTTGCAATTAAACTCATGATGCGTGCACTCATTCTCATCTTAATGTTTTGGTCCTAGCTCATACAAAATGAAAAGGTGGAATACGAATTGCAGACTGCCATTATCGCTTGGGATGGCCTCGGGTTTCACAAACCTCTTCGCATGCATTTTGATTAAACGACTATCCCAACGTATTACTCTTTACAATATTCTTTGTTGGACTCAGGGTTATGGATCCCTTTTGTTTTTGCAAACCCTACCTGTATGTTGTGCTTGTTTGATTACCCTCCTGTCTAGTATGGCTCCTGTCATGAGAATCAAACCAAATGGTATCCAAACCCTACTCTCATACGACGATGCTAGGGAGGATTTGTAAAGAAATGGATGGCATGTTTCCGTCAGGAAGTTTCAGGGTTTTAATCTTCAGGTTGCCCAAGAATTTTCCTTATCCTTTGATGGTTGTAGGGAGAAAGTTGGTGATGTGCAACTGGAGGTAACCGAGGAGTTCCTGAGTCAAGCCACAGGATTTCCAGTGAGTGGTCATAAATGGTTTAAAAATGCAAAAGTGGAGGAAGTTCCTTGGACCTTGCTGTTTACTTCTCAAAAAATAACAAGTTGTGATAGAAGTATGCCAATTTCATTCCTAAAAGATCAGTAGCATGATTTACTCGTTGTGGTAAAGCAATTTGTTACATGTGAGGGATGGTTTAGGCTTGTATTGTTGTACCATTTAT